>JAVJIF010016307.1:0-136060 GCA_038442645.1 Agave tequilana
GGTCGACGGAGGCACAACGGTCATAAAAATGACCGTTGGCCGGTCGATCGGGCAGTCGACCGGAAGGGCAATTTTGCCTTTTGCCAAACTGCCAACGGGCAGATTTTGGTGGGTTATAAATACCCATCCTCTTGAGCTGTTTTAACTAAGATTTTAGAAGAGAAAATTTTTCATCTTTACAAGTGTTTAATAGCAAGTTTTAAAAGAGTTGTGGGCTTAAAGATTTGATTTTTATTTGTTTTAAAAAGGGTTGAAAAATTTAAAGAAAAAGAGAAGTCTTTGGGAATTATTTTGTTCTTCTTTTCTATTTAATCCTAGAAGTATTCCCAAGTATTTTCTTTGTGTTTTTGATTTTCAAACTCTTTATTTTTCTCACGCTTGAGCTATCTATCTATCCTATCTATTAGGATCTTGTTTTATGAGAAAAATGGTTTGTGGTTTGTTGAGACCACCAAGTGTTGTAAATCACTTTGCTTTGAGTTGTGGGTATCCCTCTTGTGTAGAGGTGATTGTGAAGGAGTTTGTATTTGTTGGTATCCCTCTAGTGAGAGGTGATTGTTGTTTGGCTAAGTGCCTATCCCTCTAAGTGTAGAGGTGATTGTGTTGTGCCTTGCCTCTAGTGTGGAGGTTGTTGTTTGAGAGAGGAGTTGTGTACTCCCATATTATATTATCCAAATCCTTAGTGGAGGTTCCCTGTGTGGGAAGTCCTGTGTGGACGATATAGTGAAAATCCTTCTGTGTGATGGCGGGGGCGTAGAGCAGTGGCTCGAACCTCGAAACAATCTTGGTGTTTGCGTTTGATCCACTATCTCTAAACTCTCTCTCTTAGTTGTGCCTTGCATTATTTCATATTGTTCATATCATACTTATATGCGTGGTATTGTTTGTGTGTGCCCATACTTGTGTTCAACCAAAAAACCTTCATATAGCACCTTAACTCTTATTTAGAGAAATTTAGAGGAGATAGTCCATAGCCCTTCACCGAGAATTCGGCTATACTCTTTGGTTACACTAAGTGTGTTGGAAATTTGTTTTTAATTCTGCATCATTAGTCATTAGATTAGCCTTACACCTATTCACCCCCTCTAGGTGTACTTTCAAACACGAGGGTCGGCACGAAGATTTGGTACCTTATTACCATGCAGTCATCAAAATGGCTAATTCATTTTATGGCTTTTACATTCGGTCATGTGTTCTAATTCCAAATACTAAGGCTGACGCTTTGGTTGCACTAGCGGCTACATTGGCCTTGCCTATTGATACAATTTATCATTTCACAGTGGCCACTCGACGTCTTGTCTGTCCTAAGCATGTGTTAGAAACTAATGAAGTCCATGTAACCTCAATAGGTTTCGAACCTAGAGATTGGCGATTTTTCCTCATTGACTATGCTTTGCATGACATATAACCAGGAGACCCTATGGAAGCAGCCTTTATTCGACGAAGGTCTCTCCACTTCTACTATGATCCGATAGTAAAGGCACTCTACCGTTGCTCATATGACGGTATCCTGCTCTGTTGCCTCTTTAATTCGGAAGCACAATAAGTGCTTAACGAGGCACACAATGGTATATGTGGAGTTCATCAACCAGGTCCGAAACTCAAGGATCGGTTGCACAGACTCAGTTACTATTGGCCAACTATGATAGCTGATGCCATTAAATATGCACAAAGGTGTAAAGGCTGTCAAATCCATGCAGACTTTATACATCAACCTCCGAAACTACTTCACCCGATTGTTGCTTCGTAGCCATTCGAAGCATGGGGAATCAATATTGCAGGACCTATCAGCCCTCATCAACAAAAGGTCATCTGTTTATCTTAGCAATAACCGATTATTTCTCAAAGTGGGCAGAGGCTATACCACTTATTGAAGTTAAAACTTCCAATGTGGTTAACTTTATCAAATATCATGTCATTCATCAGTTTGGTGTCCCCAGGCAGATTATTCATGATAATGGTCCCCAATTTGCAAGCTAAGTATTCTATCAGTTTTGCAATAAGTACCGAATTTAGAATGTGGCGTCAACCGCTTATAACCCAGCTGCTAATGGTTTGGCGAAAGCATTCAATAAGACAATTATCAAGCACTCAGTGAATGTCATTGGGCCTACCGAACTACGGTCTGAGCCCCAACAGGCAATATGCCTTTTTCTCTAGTATATGGGTATGAAGCAGTCATACCACTAGAGTCCAGATGCCGTCATTACGGGTAGCTTTAGCAACCAAGATGACTAAAGAAGATAGTGATCGATTACATCTTAAAGAACTTGAAACCCTTGATGAGAAACGACTACAAGCCCAACAACACATTGAGTTGTACCAAGCTTGAATCTCAAAAGCCTTCAATAAGAAGGTTAAGCAAAGGGTATTCCAAATAGAAAATTTGGTTTTAGTCGTCAGATGACCATGGTCATGACGCACAAAACCGAGGCAAATTTCAGCCCAAATGGGAAAGACCGTTCGTAATAGAAACAATCTACTCTAATGGAGCATACCGCCTTATAACCCTAGACAGTGATACACTCATGATACTGATCAACGACAGTTCTTGAAGAAGTATTATCCTTGACAGGAGCTATCCTATGAACAGATCACATTACTATCGATCAGTGTCGAGCCGATCGAACACTGGTTACATTGGAGAAGAAACAAAGCGTGAAACTTTGGTTTTAGCCTTGTCACTCTTCTCTAATTCACTGTCGATCAGTGTCGAGCCGATCGAACACTGGTTACATTGAAGAAAAAACAAAGCGTGAAACTTTGATTTTAGCCTTGTCACTTTTCTCTAATTCACTGTCGACCAGTGTCGAGCCGATCGAACACTGGTTACATTGAAGAAGAAACAAAGCGTGAAACTTTAGTTTTAGCCTTGTCACTCTTCTCTAATTCACTGTCGATCAGTGTCAAGCCGATCAAACAATGATTACATTGAAGAAGAAACAAAGCGTGAAACTTCGGTTTTAGCCTTGTCACTCTTTTCTAGTTCACTGTCGATCAACACCGAGTCGATCGAATATAGGTGATATTGTGATGCATAATGTAAACATCGAAGAAGAAACAAAGTGTGAAACTTTGGTTTTAGCCTTATCACTCTTCTCTAGTTCACCTAAGAACTCGTCAGAAGCTGTCCCACGATCAGATCGACGCCAAACTGATCGAACATTGGTAACATTATGATGCATGATGTCAACATTAAAGCAATGGAAAAGCTAGAAACTATGATTTTAGCCTTGTCTCCTTTCTCATGATCAAGCTAATATTAAATCTCTGATTGAAGCTCCACCCTGATTAATAAGATGGATTAGGGTTTGAGATTCAAGATGTTTGAAAGAGCGCCAAAGAAAAGCTTCTTTCCTCATTCAATGGATCACATCATAGTCGAGTGACATTAAGTCGAACGAACATAGGTGATATTGTGATGCATGACGTAAACATCGAAGAAAAGATAAAGACAAAAATGTCAAAATTTTAGCCTCGTCACTCTTTTCTAGTATATAAACATGCACCTGTCTTCAACTTAGAAGAATAGGTCATATTTTGGGGTCAAGCATGCCTAAGTAACATTTTCAGGCGTTCTTCTTTATAATCAGAAGGATAATTTATCTAACCTGACTTTTCTACATACAGTGGTGGCATACCTCCCTGCTCTGTTCGATCGATCGAAGCTCGACTCATCAACAAAAGGTCCGAACAATCAGATGGAGGATCAAATGAGTTTATCTGATAGCTTATCAGGCCAAATTCATTGAAGAAGGCTCGTGACACATCCTTTTGCAGAACCTTACCACTGTTTTCACGTTCATATCAAAATGTGGCAATCGATCGAATGGAAGAGCAAGTGAGTTTATCTGATAGCTTATCAGGCCAAACTCATTGAAGAAGGTTCGTGACGCATCATTTTGCAGAACCTTTCCACTGTTTCCACGTTCATATCAAAACATTGCAATCGATCGAATGGAAGAGCAAGTGAGTTTATCTGATAGCTTATCAGGCCAAACTCATGAAGAAGGTTCGTGACGCATCTTTTTGCAGAACCTTTCCACTGTTTCCACGTTCACACCAAAATGTGGCAATCGATCGAATGGAAGAGCAAAGTGAGTTTATCTGATGCTTATCAGGCCAAACTCATTGAAGAAAGTTCGTGACGCATCCTTTTACATAAGCTTTCCACTGTTTCCATGTTCATCTCAATACATGGAAACAAAATAAGGATTGAAGAGGACTTCCTGAAGAGGATTAATCTCTAAACAAAGTTCTCGCGCAATTCATATCCACTTCTTTAATCCCCAGCTCATCTGCGGGGTGAGAACCCAGGAAATACATTACGTTACTTAAAGTAACAAAATGATCCAATGCCTTTAACGGCCAAGGATGGAGGAAAATGTTGGCTTTTAAGTCCAACATAAGTCCTCGACAACTCACCATGCTGAAGAGAATAGCATGGCTAGTCCAACTCAAATGATAGTTGGTAAAGGCATACCAATCCCGTTGACAGCTGACAGTTTGCTAAAATCCCTAAAGGGACCTGATCTCATTTGATCCTCTCCAAAATCACTTACCAATTCTCGACCATGGAATGGTAGGACCATATAAAATACTATTCACTTCTTCTACAAAATGAATCATAAATCAAACCTATCATGTTAACATTAAACTTCTGGTAGTGAGACTCTAATATATTCTTCGGCGGATAAAATCAACATCCCTAGTGAGTTTTGATAGACTCTCCTCAAAGTCTATTATTTTCCCTTCTAAATCCCCACGGAGCTCTTTTTGTTACGTTAACAATTACCTCTTATATAGAATCTCTTCTGGGAATTTAGTTTCTAACTCCCCAGCGAGTTTTTGATAGACTCTCCTCAAAATCTATTATTTTCCTTTCAAGTCCCCAGTGGATTCTCGTGGCTGTCACGTTAACAATATACCTT
Source organism: Agave tequilana (assembly GCA_038442645.1). Classification (NCBI taxonomy): domain Eukaryota; kingdom Viridiplantae; phylum Streptophyta; class Magnoliopsida; order Asparagales; family Asparagaceae; genus Agave; species Agave tequilana. The sequence goes on from JAVJIF010016307.1 coordinate 4,932, forward strand.
TGATAATTTCTTCCAAATTACATCCAATTTCCCACAAAATTTGTGATTAAATCCTATTTACTGTAGTATCTAGTCCACCACCTCTGAACGGTAGAAATCCTGAGCTTGGTAGTTTTCCAGTCGGTTATGTCCATGCTACCTCTGAACCGACAGATAACAAGTCTCATCTTCCAGTCCGGTGGGGACTATCCCTTTGCCGTTATATCCAGTTCGCCACCTCTGAATGGCAGGGCTCTGAGTCTAGCAACTCCAATTAGTTATGTCCACATACCTCTGATCCGATGGATGTTTAGATCTCTCCCCTTTATGGTACTCAAACTATCAAGTCCAGTTTACCACCTCTGAACAGATGAGTTCATACCTTTGTTCTCCTTTCCTTCATCAAGGCCGGGAGTTATTGCTGTCATGTTAACAGTAAACCTCTGAATAGCAGATTGCAAGCCTAGAATCCCCTAGTTGGTCATGTCCAGTCAACACCTCTGAACCAATAGGAGCCCAGATCCAGTCCACTTTTACAGTCCCTTATAGGCAAGCTGCCAAGTTAATACGACTAACTCTAGTAGCGATTCGAAGTTTAGTGTGTCTTAGTCTATTATGTTCAGTTTATCACCTCTTAATAGACAGGTCTCTAAAATCGGGTTCACATCGGGTTCACATCCATTTTATCATCATGTCCAGATCATCACCTCTAAATGGCAAATTTCGACCAATCATACCTAGTTTGTCACTTTTAATTGACAAATTCTAGACTTCATTTTTCTAGCTCAGTAGGAACTATCACGTTATTGTGACGTCTAGTTCATCACAATCAATTTCTAAATCCGATGGTCTTTAAACTGTCATGTTAACAATAAACCTTTAAACAACAAGATCGTCAGATTTACTTTGTCCTAATTTTTTTTGAATCGAGTCATTCCTCAAATTTATTGGTGATAATAACTAATTCTATCATGTTGTTAACCTCTGAATAGATTAATTAATATCCTTACGGTATAAGTTATAAGGTGGAAGATTATACCGTTATCTCCTTTCTTTGAGAATTAGAATTTAACTTAAAATTATTGCAAACTCAGAAGATAAGGCAAGCAGAAAATACAATAAAAGAGTCAAATAAAATTATTTTTATTGATTCAAAAAGAAAGAATAGATACATGGATTACAAGCTACGATGGTGCTTCATAGAATTTGATCCGTTCTTCGAGGGTGGCCAGCTTGTTCTTCCTCCCTTCAATAACTTTGATAAATGCCTGCGATCTTAACTCAGCTTCACTAAAGTTCGCTGTCTGGGATAAACGAGCCTCAATTTCAGCCAGAGTTGCCTTTTGTGTTATCTCTTGCTGCAGGACATCATCGTTTTGGGTTTTGAGCTGCTCCAACTGAGCAATCTCCTCGAGACGCACCGGTTCAGCCTTGGATAGGAGAAGATTAGCCCTCTTGATCATCTCCTTGGCTTTCTCAATCTTATCATCAGCACATGAAGGGTGCTGTTGGAAGCATCAATAGCATCTCCAATTTCTATTTTCTTGTTTCCAAGGGCTTCAAATTTAAAGATACCGCCTTGGCTGCTTCCTGCGTCATAATATGAGCTTCTCGCATTTGAGCCATGAGGCGCTCAAGCTCTTCATCAACTGAAGAATTCAAGTCTGAACTGCTCATGTGATACCACACACCCATGTCCTTCTCAAACTTCTCCACATGAAGCTCTAATGTTGCAGCTTGATCATCCCCTCCGAAGTCCCGAATGCTCTTAATATTTTGAGAGAGGACCACCTTTAGAGCTGAGAATGAAGTGGTCGAGCCCTTCAAGATCAAAGCAATAGATCGTTGTAAGCTCTTGTAGAAGATATCAACCATCTCAGCCATAAATTCTTTCTCAACTTCAATTACTCCCGGTGAGTGAATAGTCCCAGAAGACAAAATTTCCATCGGTTTCACCGTCATAATGGTGGAGGAAATGGCAGAAGTGCTAGCTGGAGAAGGATGAAGAATCGCCTGTGATCGGGGAGGAGTCTTCATTGAAACTAGTACACCAGCCACGATAGAGGTAGGGCTAGTAACTATTCCAGGAAGAACTGGCTCGACAACTAGTATCAGAGGTGCAGGGTTGGTGATTATCCTTAGCCCAGTAGTTGCCAAGATTGGCGGCGTCAGGGAAACCACCATCATCTCACCAACCGATTCAGCAGGGAGTGTGATTGGTTCCTCAACCGTCATCTCCTCGGCCACCTTAGAGTCACCGACAGGTTCAGATTGGTAAGAAGGCAGGTTGCGATACAAGACGTCCAACTCTGCGACATCCACAGCAGCTGAAATACTTGTCTCTTCCCTGGATTCCCCGGGAAGAATCGCTGTTTCCCTCGAAGTTGATACACCCAAAGGCGGAACACCTGCAAGTGTACTTTATTAAAATAAAGTATAATAATATCAAGAAAAGATTGCTTACAAATGGTTATGGTATTACCAAGAGGTGATGAAGTCATAAGAGACACCGCCTCAACCACCTCAATGACAGTGTCCCCCAGGACTCCCTCAATGGCAACGTTAACTCCAGCAGGCTCCATAGAAAAAACCTTAGCAGTGACAGGAGAAGCACTAGAAGTGATCTCAGGGAGGATTTCATCAATCCTGATGGCTTCTATAGCCAGAATGTCAGGCTCGCCTTTGCTCGCCGAGGGCTCTGTAACCTATTCTTTGGAGCTTGAAGTCATTGAGCTCTCTTTTGAAGCACCAGCACCAAAAGGACCGACATCAGTCGTGCCACCCTTAGAATCTTCAGAAATGATGAAGTAGCTGGCCTCGTCGCCCTCCCGGTAGGTGAATAAGGGATCATAATAGTCCCTTGTTCTCCTGGGGTTTCGGTTCCTACTTAAACAAGTTAGCTGCATGAGAGAAGAGAAAATAAAGAAAAAAATTCGTATAGATACATATATATGTGTTGCAAAACGGGAACCGGACTTACCCAAGCCAGGAACAGCTTTGTCATTTGCCTGTTTCTGAGCCAATAGTTTGATAACTAACGGGACAGGAGGAGAGGCAACTGCAGTCGACTCACACTCTGCAATAATAGGATTACAGCGACGGGGCTTCTTCACCACCCTCTTTCTGCGAGGTTCATCTTTTCACTTCCACTTGAAGTGAACATCAGGATCTTTCTCTTCTTCTTCTTTGACTTTCACATCCTCCATAGGAGTCGTGCCTACCCTGCCAAAAACATCTGTTGGTACCTCAATACCAGCAACATCTTCAAAGCGAGGGCTTTCAACGTCTGAAACTTCACTGTCAGCGGTGGCGATAAATTTTGAAATGTCTGGCACCCTGACTCTTTTGCCCTCTCCCTTCGCAGTTACTTTCTGCTTCAGCCGCTGGGCGATCCACTTCAAGCCAAAGGAGTTGATGGCAAATCCGGTTGGCGCGGAGCTCGAAATCCTGTACCGTTGGCAGAACTCCAAAGTCATCAATAGGTTTGGGGTACTCAACGGTATGCATAGCCGTGCCTTGGTACAGCCGGCAATGAAGTACCGCCAAGCGCGAGCAGTATCAATCAAGCTCCCCATGAAGGCCAGGTTAGTGTTCGGATTGACAATATAGAGTTGGTCATATCCGAACTGACGAACAAACCGGCTAGGGACGTACAACTTCAAGTAGCAAGTTCCCCGCTTCTGTATACCAGGTGAGAAGGCTAGATGCTAACTAGCCATTCGAAGACTCTTCGGCTCAACGACATCCTACCGTCCCCGACATCCTTGAACTCCTCGCTATATCTCGCATCGCGAATGTAGGGGAAACACCAGAAGAGACTGTATATGTCGTGCCGGCACAACAATTTGCGGACCGCGGCCACGTAGATCTTTCCCATAAGGATCCTTCGATGGCGAAGGTGCTCCATCTGAACGCCTTCTGGAGGCTCTTCCCCGGCTTGAATAATAGTTGGATAATGAAGAGTGAACCATGCCATCAGATAGGTGTATGGCAATCCGATCCGGGGTTCGGTCCGTCACGGGATAAGATAGTGCCTTTCGCCCTCTTCGTCATCGGTGGTCCACAGAAAGCCTCCATCAATGCACGAAGACCCCGTTAAATGCAGCACATCATTGCTAGAAGAAGCCCTAAAGAATGATCGTGTACCAAACGAACTACTGACAATAGAGCAGTGGGGAGAACAACGTCCTAGAAGGAGATGGAACTACATATTTTTTTCAGCAAGACTGATAAAAACTCAGCCAAAAGCGCTTTTCGGTATATTGGCTGGCGGGCCTGATGATGGAAGCTCCTGAGAATGTCTCCCTTCTCATAGATGTCATCATCTTCCTTCAGAACAATGTCTCGTTGGGCATGCTGCCCCATCCTTTGGAAGATATCCTCGTCCGCAACCCCGCAATGAGCCTCTTCAGGGCATTCTCCAGGTTGGGGAACAGATAACTCCCCAAATCTTTGAACTGTTCGAGCCTTACTTATAATTACCATGCATGTCCGAGCAGATGTAGAAGTGGCACATCAGCTCTCGATAGGTCTCGAATAGGGCGGTCTCCTCTTCTCCAAAAGCACCAACTCTGCCTCACATGGGAAGTATTCTTCATAGGACAGAGAACCCATTGGCAAAGCAGAGACTTCCCAAATTTCATACAAAGCCATGCCCAACTCACCTACAGGAGTGAAGAAAGTTCCTGTAGCTGGCAGTATAATTCGAAGATGGCGTAGAAGTTCACTACGCTCATCTGGATGCCATAACAGGTAGCTTTGATAGCCTCGCGAGCCCCAGCCTCTCCAAATCCTCCTCAAAATGGGCCAAAATATACAGAGTCAAGTCCCTCCACCAGGCCTTGGGAGGATGAATCCAACCCGGGGTCCTGAAATCAGTTGCCGATAGTTGCCTTTGACTCTAAAGAACTGATTTTCAAAGGTTTGAGCCATAGCTGGATTTTCCCCCATCGGGATGTCTTGCAGGACATTCACAGGGTGAAAACCCAGTATGCATCAAGGGGGACCTGCCCTTGCATAGTCGTGAGAAGCAGCCATCAAAATACCCACGTGGACTGAGTTGGTGGTCCGGGTCACTTGCCATTTCATCTTCTGAGGCTTCGTTGCACATTGGAAGAAGGATAGTGGGAAATGACGCTTGCGCGATGGGAGGTAGTACTTCTCGCCATTCAAATTGAAGATTCACTGCCCTTCCCCAGCCTGCAGTTGATGGTCTGTGTTAGGCGCTGCATCTCCAAACATGAAGCTAGGCTTCCGATAAATCTTCTGGTCGCAGTCCTCTAAAGGATCAGTAGTCAAAATACTTCTCATTGTGCGCTGATCTCTAGTATGGATCAGGGCATCGCGGTAAGGAGTGCTCAGTTTACTAAACAACGAAGCTTGTCCATGGAATTATAGACTGATGTTTCCATTCAGTCCCCTGGCCGACCCGAAGAGGCTGTTTAATGGTCCACGAGTTTAGTGCACTGCATAACAAAAAGGAGAAAATATATTAGTACAGAAGTTAAAAAGGAAAGGAGAAAGCAAAAAAAAATGCTAAGGCATAGCTTCACTTCCAAAGCGAAGCTAACCTAGCATAATAGTATCTTCGCACTGAAGCTTAACTTCGCATTGAAGTTTAACTTTGCACTCTATAAAAAGGCAGAGCACAAAAGTGAACAAATCTCCAAAGGCATAGCCTCGCTTTCCAAGCGAAGCTAGCCAGGCGTTAGCTTCGCTATGAAGCTTAACTTCGCACTCTACACAAAGCTAAAAGTGTAGCAAGTTATGAAGTGTGTAACGCCCCGTTTCCACGGATACGGGGACGTCACTGCGACGTATATACGTAGGTTAGAAAATGCCCCACGTATATACGCTAAGCATAAAAGTACAAGCAAGGATCAGAGTACAACACAAAGCGTGGTATACATACACATATGCCAACATAAAAGTACATATACAAAGCTATCACAGTATGATAAACAACTACACATTACATGTGTCTTTTATCATAAACAAGTCCAAAAGTAAAATATACAATATAAACACAAAATGCTCACGAGAAGGATGTAGATCTCGTGAGTCAAAAAGAGATGGCTGGCACGAAGGAACTGGAGCTAATCTGACTGCACTCTAAGGAAAGCTCAAGCTACTGTGGATGGCTCCACTTCGATCCAGCTTCAAAACCTGAACATACAAATCCAAGGGAGTCAGGACCTCCCAATAATATACAGACTATAGCCAAATGGCTAAGAAACATGAATAAGAGTGTTAGAATCAGTATAAGAAACATGAACCAGCAAGTAATGGAAGTATAACGAAATAAAGATGGAAAGACTGTGTGTAAGCTTGAGTTACGGCTTTACAAGACTAATAAGTCGAAGGAATAATAACAAAGCGGTTATGATAGAAACATGTAAGAGGTAGAGCAGGAACTAGAATCATCATGTATCAAGTCTAACAAGAATACAGGAATCATAACAAGGATTATGACATAACAGGTATAATAGGAGTCATAACATAACAGGTATCTATAACAGAAATCATAACAGGTGTCTATTATTATTACTCGTCTGACCCATATATCTAGGTATGTGTCTCGGTATATACCCGGTATATATCCCAACTCACATACATCCATATATAAGAAAGTCGAGGTTGTTATTGGAAACAACGGTTGTATCAACGAACTATGTTTACAGTGGGTCCCGTACATACCCGGGACCACGGCCAAAGTTTGCTCCGTTGCATGGAAACGGAAGCCAGCCGCAAGGCTTATCCAGGAGGAGGGACTTATGTATGCCCGTTAAAACAGGAATGTAGGGAGCCAGCTCTCCCCTCGGTCCCCTGGTGGCCCTCAGGTCAGACCGGATATATAGTGCACAACCTAATGCCACTGTAAACACGAACATATATCGATATCCGCATGTTTCCCCCGACCCAATACAAGTTGGTCCTTTTTAGGATTTAATAGTTTAATTATCACTTTACGGGAAATAACAGGAAATGGACATGATCAGGAATAAGGAGTACAGAAGCACTATATAGTCAGGTCACTGCATATAAAGCAGGGAAACAAGTTACTGATCATGGTACAAGATAACAAGTCAAGTTCCCGTAAGGATAATAATCACAAGTCGAGTGTATCATGCTGGGTATAGAGTGATAGCATGACAAGATGATGATATCCAACAAGTAACCACTCAAGTCAAGAGATTGATATTATTCAGGGCAAGTCATGTCATAACAAGTGGTTCTTACTAGGTAGTAACATGCCAAGTGGTCAGGTGATAACATAGTGGAAGTTAGGTGATACACATGTGTTTAAAAGGAAACTTGAAACTAACAAGTCTGAAGTAACGACATAACAATATAAAATATAATAGAAACCAGAGTTCAATGACTCGAAGGGTCAACCACGCATAGTGTACAATAAGAAGGTAGGCATAACACAGATAGAGTACATGAACAAGAATGAAACAAGCAGTAGTAGCATATCAATGGAAATATGAAGTGACTAGAGATGACATACATCAAGTAATAGGTCATAAAGTACAAGTTATGAAGTACAAGTAAGAACAATATATAGTATATGTATCAAGGATAAGATACAAAGTCAAGGAGGTAATTAACTATAACAGACAACCATAAGTTAGTCGACTAGGTTGAAATAGTAGTCGACTAATAGAAGGGTTAGTCGACTAGGAAAATGAGGTAGTCGACTAATACTGTGTTCCAGCGAGTTGGGTTTCTGTTTCAGGAAGAGTTAGTCGACTAGGTAAAAAGGGTAGTCGACTAACAGGGAACTACAAACAGGTACTTAAGTCGACTAAGTTTGAGATACAGAGAGTTGAGTCTATTTCAGGAGTCGACTAGGGGAATTCTAGTAGTCGACTAGGGATATCTAGTCGACTGGTAAAAGGGACTAGTCGACTAAAACTGTGAAGTCAGAGAAGGCTACATTTCAGCTAAGGGTTTCTAGTCGACTAGGTTCTAGGTCAAGTCGACTAATCATGGTCAAAACAGAATACAGAGCAGAATCTGCTGGTTGTGTGGATGGTCTAAAAATAGGATTTTTATGACATATGAACACAAGATATGGAGATACAAGTATGCTTAGGAATGAAAAGTCTTGGTGAGTAAAAATACTCACAAGGATTGGTTAGGTGAAGCTTTGTAGTCTTGAAAGGATCCCAAGGTGGAGATGATGGCCTCAATCCAAAAGTAGTTGTTGAAGTTGAAGTTGCTTGATGTGGAGAAGATGATCTTGGTGTTGCTTTGGGAGTTGGTGGTTGAAGATGAAGACCTTGATGATGCCCTAGATGAAGCTCTTGAAGTTGGAGGTTGAGTTGAGATGGAGGAGGATTTTGGTGAAGGGGATTTCTTTTGGTGAAGTGAAGAAAAAAGAGATGGAATTGTAAAGGAATGTTTATATATGATTTGGAATTTGTGAAGGAAGTGAAATTAGAGTAGATGAGAGGGGGTTATTTGCAAAGTGGAGGAGGGGGTGAGTGTCCTTCTCTTGGCCACTTGGCCGGCCATGGAAGAGAGAGAGAAAGAGAGATATTTTTGTGGGAAGTGTGTGGAAGTGTGAGTGTGGAATTATTGGAATTTGGAAAATGGAAATGCTTTAGCTTGTGGAGGAAAGAAAGAAATAAAGGAAAAGAAAAATGGAAAAGAAATTGAAATGAGAAGATATTTCTTGGAATTAGAATTGGAAAATATTGAAAGGACAGATACCCGGGTTTAAATCGAGGATACGGAAAACATTTCGGAAAATACCGGAATCGTCCGAAATTCAAGTATCTCGGAACGACCCGAAATAATTATCAAAAATCCATAATATATATTAAGAATAATGGTGAAATCCGTTTTAAGAAATACTTTATAGTTTTAAAACTAAAAATCCCGGAACCAGTTATCTACCGACTCCGTTGGAATTTTCATAAAATTATAAAATCCTCAAAAAAAGTATGTAGGTAGAAAATATTATTCTAAGAAATAAAGTCTAAAGAATCATTTAGAAATTCCAAACCGTTTGTGAAATAAAAATCCAGGAATTGGTCAGCGGCACTGGCCGACACCGGTTTTGAAGAAATTCAATTTAATTCAAGAAAAATCCAGAAAATCACAGAAAATCTAATATATTAGAAAATAATATTTGAAACTGAAATCGGTCAATTCTACACATCAGAAAGACTAAATCGAAGAATATACTATGACCGGGCCTTCGGTTCAGACTAGGGCTGACTCCGAGTCCACGAATCCACATCCAAGGTAAAACAATCATATAAGGAATTCATATACAGAATAAATACGGGAAACAAATCGAAAAATACGACGAAAATAAATCTGAATACGAAATAAGTACGTATTCCGGGAACGGGGTATACAATCCACCCACCTTACAAAAATTGCGTCCTCGCAATTTCGCTAAGGGGAAATTGAATACAAAGGGGGACAATGGCTGGAATAAAGGCCTCATAAAACCAAAACAGGGGATAAGATGAACACATGAGGGACTAGAATGAACAATGATAGAATGATAAGGAAAAATATTTAGAATAATAACCACTCAAATACAAGATCTGGGGTAGTGGTTACCCTGATATCCCTAAGGTTCCGGATCTGGACACTGGTCCTCACGCTCCGCTGCACTGTCTGATGCCTTTGCTCTACTCTGATCTGCTCCAGTTTTCACTCCCCTCTGCTGCTGATCATTCTGTTGGGGTGGAACAGGTTCTGGATTCCTCCTTGGTGGCGAGGCTGGAAAAGCTGGGGCTGAACGAGCTGGTCTGACTGGTGCCACTTGTCCAAACTTCCTGTGTGGGCAATTCCTTATCACATGACTCTCTTTCCCACATGCCAAACATAACCCATTGGCCATTCGGCAATCCCTCTTAAAATGTCCGGGTTTGTGGCAGAAATTGCATGTGTTCCCAGGAAGAGGACGTTTGAACGGTCGCTTGATCTTCGGGCCATTGATTGTCCTGGTCGCACCTCCTTCGTTCACTTCATTCATCAACTGCAAGGCCCTCCTCATCAACTGCAAAGCCTTCTTAATCGACTTGTTCTGCACTTGGTTCTCACTCTTCTTCTCCAATCGTCGTTCCTTTCCACGGGAAACCTTTGATGCTTGCCAGTGTCCATACCTAGTTGATGAAAGATAACTGGAAAGAGTTGGAAGAATGGAAGGAGTTTAGGACACTAGGGAAGGAATCAAGAAGAACTAGACAAATCAAGAAGGACTAGATAACTTTGTACATTGTAGTTGGCAAAAGCAAATTACTGGAATTTGCAGCTTGTTTGTACTATAGAGGTAAGAGCCTAAGCTCTGATACCATCCTGTAACGCCCCGTTTCCACGGATACGGGGACGTCACTGCGACGTATATACGTAGGTTAGAAAATGCCCCCACGTATATACGCTAAGCATAAAAGTACAAGCAAGGATCAGAGTACAACACAAAGCGTGGTATACATACACATATGCCAACAAAAAAGTACATATACAAAGCTATCACAGTATGATAAACAAACTACACATTACATGTGTCTTTTATCATAAACAAGTCCAAAAGTAAAATATACAATATAAATACAAAATGCTCACGAGAAGGATGTAGATCTCGTGAGTCAAAAAGAGATGCTGGCACGAAGGAACTGGAGCTAATCTGACTGCACTCTAAGGAAAGCTCAATCTACTGTGGATGGCTCCACTTCGATCCAGCTTCAAAATCTGAACATACAAATCCAAGGGAGTCAGGACCTCCCAATAATATACAGACTACAGCCAAATGGCTAAGAAACATGAATAAGAGTGTTAGAATCAGTATAAGAAACATGAACCAGCAAGTAATGGAAGTATAACGAAATAAAGATGGAAAGACTGTGTGTAAGCTTGAGTTACGGCTTTACAAGACTAATAAGTCGAAGGAATAATAACAAAGCGGTTATGATAGAAACATGTAAGAGGTAGAGCAGGAACTAGAATCATCATGTATCAAGTCTAACAAGAATACAGGAATCATAACAAGGATTATGACATAACAGGTATAATAGGAGTCATAACATAACAGGTATCTATAACAGAAATCATAACAGGTGTCTTATTATTATTACTCGTCTGACCCATATATCTAGGTATGTGTCTCGGTATATACCCGGTATATATCCCAACTCACATACATCCATATATAAGAAAGTCGAGGTTGTTATTGGAAACAACGGTTGTATCAACGAACTATGTTTACAGTGGGTCCCGTACATACCCGGGACCCGGCCAAAGTTTGCTCCGTTGCATGGAAACGGAAGCCAGCCGCAAGGCTTATCCAGGAGGAGGGACTTATGTATGCCCGTTAAAACAGGAATGTAGGGAGCCAGCTCTCCCCTCGGTCCCCTGGTGGCCCTCAGGTCAGACCGGATATATAGTGCACAACCTAATGCCACTGTAAACACGAACATATATCGATATCCGCATGTTTCTCCCGACCCAATACAAGTTGGTCCTTTTTAGGATTTAATAGTTTAATTATCACTTTACGGGAAATAACAGGAAAGGGACATGATCAGGAATAAGGAGTACAGAAGCACTATATAGTCAGGTCACTGCATATAAAGCAGGGAAACAAGTTACTGATCATGGTACAAGATAACAAGTCAAGTTCCCGTAAGGATAATAATCACAAGTCGAGTGTATCATGCTGGGTATAGAGTGATAGCATGACAAGATGATGATATCCAACAAGTAACCACTCAAGTCAAGAGATTGATATTATTCAGGGCAAGTCATGTCATAACAAGTGGTTCTTACTAGGTAGTAACATGCCAAGTGGTCAGGTGATAACATAGTGGAAGTTAGGTGATACACATGTGTTAAAAGGAAACTTGAAACTAACAAGTCTGAAGTAACGACATAACAATAATAATATAATAGAAACCCAGAGTTCAATGACCTCGAAGGGTCAACCACGCATAGTGTACAATAAGAAGGTAGGCATAACACAGATAGAGTACATGAACAAGAATGAAACAAGCAGTAGCATATCAATGGAAATATGAAGTGACTAGAGATGACATACATCAAGTAATAGGTCATAAAGTACAAGTTATGAAGTACAAGTAAGAACAATATATAGTATATGTATCAAGGATAAGATACAAAGTCAAGGAGGTAATTAACTATAACAGACAACCATAAGTTAGTCGACTAGGTTGAAATAGTAGTCGACTAATAGAAGGGTTAGTCGACTAGGAAAATGAGGTAGTCGACTAATACTGTGTTCCAGCGAGTTGGGTTTCTGTTTCAGGAAGAGTTAGTCGACTAGGTAAAAAGGGTAGTCGACTAACAGGGAACTACAAGTCGACTAACAGGTACTTAAGTCGACTAAGTTTGAGATACAGAGAGTTGAGTCTATTTCAGGAGTCGACTAGGGGAATTCTAGTAGTCGACTAGGGATATCTAGTCGACTGGTAAAAGGGACTAGTCGACTAAAACTGTGAAGTCAGAGAAGGCTACATTTCAGCTAAGGGTTTCTAGTCGACTAGGTTCTAGGTCAAGTCGACTAATCATGGTCAAAAACAGAATACAGAGCAGAATCTGCTGGTTGTGTTGGATGGTCTAAAAATAGGATTTTATGACATATGAACACAAGATATGGAGATACAAGTATGCTTAGGAATGAAAAGTCTTGGTGAGTAAAAATACTCACAAGGATTGGTTAGGTGAAGCTTTGTAGTCTTGAAAGGATCCCAAGGTGGAGATGATGGCCTCAATCCAAAAGTAGTTGTTGAAGTTGAAGTTGCTTGATGTGGAGAAGATGATCTTGGTGTTGCTTTGGGAGTTGGTGGTTGAAGATGAAGACCTTGATGATGCCCTAGATGAAGCTCTTGAAGTTGGAGGTTGAGTTGAGATGGAGGAGGATTTTGGTGAAGGGGATTTCTTTTGGTGAAGTGAAGAAAAAAGAGATGGAATTGTAAAGGAATGTTTATATATGATTTGGAATTTGTGAAGGAAGTGAAATTAGAGTAGATGAGAGGGGGTTATTTGCAAAGTGGAGGAGGGGGTGAGTGTCCTTCTCTTGGCCACTTGGCCGGCCATGGAAGAGAGAGAGAAAGAGAGATATTTTTGTGGGAAGTGTGTGGAAGAGTGTGGAATTATTGGAATTTTGGAAAATGGAAATGCTTTAGCTTGTGGAGGAAAGAAAGAAATAAAGGAAAAGGAAAAATGGAAAAGAAATTGAAATGAGAAGATATTTTCTTGGAATTAGAATTGGAAAATATTGAAAGGACAGATACCCGGGTTTAAATCGAGGATACGGAAAACATTTCGGAAAATACCGGAATCGTCCGAAATTCAAGTATCTCGGAACGACCCGAAATAATTATCAAAAATCCATAATATTATATTAAGAATAATGGTGAAATCCGTTTTAAGAAATACTTTATAGTTTTAAAACTAAAAATCCCGGAACCAGTTATCTACCGACTCCGTTGGAATTTTCATAAAATTATAAAATCCTCAGAAAAAGTATGTAGGTAGAAAATATTATTCTAAGAAATAAAGTCTAAAGAATCATTTAGAAATTCCAAACCGTTTGTGAAATAAAAATCCAGGAATTGGTCAGCGGCACTGGCCGACACCGGTTTTGAAGAAATTCAATTTAATTCAAGAAAAATCCAGAAAATCACAGAAAATCTAATATATTAGAAAATAATATTTGAAACTGAAATCGGTCAATTCTACACATCAGAAAGACTAAATCGAAGAATATACTATGACCGGGCCTTCGGTTCAGACTAGGGCTGACTCTGAGTCCACGAATCCACATCCAAGGTAAAACAATCATATAAGGAATTCATAATACAGAATAAATACGGGAAACAAATCGAAAAATACGACCGAAAATCTGAATACGAAATTAAGTACGTATTCCGGGAACGGGGTATTACAATCCACCCACCTTACAAAAATTGCGTCCTCGCAATTTCGCTAAGGGGTAAATTGAATACAAAGGGGACAATGGCTGGAATAAAGGCCTCATAAAACCAAAACAGGGGATAAGATGAACACATGAGGGACTAGAATGAACAATGATAGAATGATAAGGAAAAAATATTTAGAATAATAACCACTCAAATACAAGATCTGGGGTAGTGGTTACCCTGATATCCCTAAGGTTCCGGATCTGGACGCTGGTCCTCACGCTTCGCTGCACTGTCTGATGCCTTTGCTCTACTCTGATCTGCTCCAGTTTTCACTCCCCTCTGCTGCTGATCATTCTGTTGGGGTGGAACAGGTTCTGGATTCCTCCTTGGTGGCGAGGCTGGAAAAGCTGGGCTGAACGAGCTGGTCTGACTGGTGCCACTTGTCCAAACTTCCTGTGTGGGCAATTCCTTATCACATGACTCTCTTTCCCACATGCCAAACATAACCCATTGGCCATTCGGCAATCCCCCTTAAAATGTCCGGGTTTGTGGCAGAAATTGCATGTGTTCCCAGGAAGAGGACGTTTGAACGGTCGCTTGATCTTCGGGCCATTGATTGTCCTGGTCGCACTCCTTCGTTCACTTCATTCATCAACTGCAAGGCCCTCCTCATCAACTGCAAAGCCTTCTTAATCGACTTGTTCTGCACTTGGTTCTCACTCTTCTTCTCCAATCGTCGTTCCTTTCCACGGGAAACCTTGATGCTTGCCCAGTGTCCATACCTAGTTGATGAAAGATAACTGGAAAGAGTTGGAAGAATGGAAGGAGTTTAGGACACTAGGGAAGGAATCAAGAAGAACTAGACAAATCAAGAAGGACTAGATAACTTTGTACATTGTAGTTGGCAAAAGCAAATTACTGGAATTTGCAGCTTGTTTGTACTATAGAGGTAAGAGCCTAAGCTCTGATACCATCCTGTAACGCCCCGTTTCCACGGATACGGGGACGTCACTGCGACGTATATACGTAGGTTAGAAAATGCCCCCACGTATATACGCTAAGCATAAAAGTACAAGCAAGGATCAGAGTACAACACAAAGCGTGGTATACATACACATATGCCAACATAAAAGTACATATACAAAGCTATCACAGTATGATAAACAACTACACATTACATGTGTCTTTTATCATAAACAAGTCCAAAAGTAAAATATACAATATAAACACAAAATGCTCACGAGAAGGATGTAGATCTCGTGAGTCAAAAAGAGATGGCTGGCACGAAGGAACTGGAGCTAATCTGACTGCACTCTAAGGAAAGCTCAAGCTACTGTGGATGGCTCCACTTCGATCCAGCTTCAAAACCTGAACATACAAATCCAAGGGAGTCAGGACCTCCCAATAATATACAGACTATAGCCAAATGGCTAAGAAACATGAATAAGAGTGTTAGAATCAGTATAAGAAACATGAACCAGCAAGTAATGGAAGTATAACGAAATAAAGATGGAAAGACTGTGTGTAAGCTTGAGTTACGGCTTTACAAGACTAATAAGTCGAAGGAATAATAACAAAGCGGTTATGATAGAAACATGTAAGAGGTAGAGCAGGAACTAGAATCATCATGTATCAAGTCTAACAAGAATACAGGAATCATAACAAGGATTATGACATAACAGGTATAATAGGAGTCATAACATAACAGGTATCTATAACAGAAATCATAACAGGTGTCTTATTATTATTACTCGTCTGACCCATATATCTAGGTATGTGTCTCGGTATATACCCGGTATATATCCCAACTCACATACATCCATATATAAGAAAGTCGAGGTTGTTATTGGAAACAACGGTTGTATCAACGAACTATGTTTACAGTGGGTCCCGTACATACCCGGGACCACGGCCAAAGTTTGCTCCGTTGCATGGAAACGGAAGCCAGCCGCAAGGCTTATCCAGGAGGAGGGACTTATGTATGCCCGTTAAAACAGGAATGTAGGGAGCCAGCTCTCCCCTCGGTCCCCTGGTGGCCCTCAGGTCAGACCGGATATATAGTGCACAACCTAATGCCACTGTAAACACGAACATATATCGATATCCGCATGTTTCCCCCGACCCAATACAAGTTGGTCCTTTTTAGGATTTAATAGTTTAATTATCACTTTACGGGAAATAACAGGAAATGGACATGATCAGGAATAAGGAGTACAGAAGCACTATATAGTCAGGTCACTGCATATAAAGCAGGGAAACAAGTTACTGATCATGGTACAAGATAACAAGTCAAGTTCCCGTAAGGATAATAATCACAAGTCGAGTGTATCATGCTGGGTATAGAGTGATAGCATGACAAGATGATGATATCCAACAAGTAACCACTCAAGTCAAGAGATTGATATTATTCAGGGCAAGTCATGTCATAACAAGTGGTTCTTACTAGGTAGTAACATGCCAAGTGGTCAGGTGATAACATAGTGGAAGTTAGGTGATACACATGTGTTAAAAGGAAACTTGAAACTAACAAGTCTGAAGTAACGACATAACAATAATAATATAATAGAAACCCAGAGTTCAATGACCTCGAAGGGTCAACCACGCATAGTGTACAATAAGAAGGTAGGCATAACACAGATAGAGTACATGAACAAGAATGAAACAAGCAGTAGCATATCAATGGAAATATGAAGTGACTAGAGATGACATACATCAAGTAATAGGTCATAAAGTACAAGTTATGAAGTACAAGTAAGAACAATATATAGTATATGTATCAAGGATAAGATACAAAGTCAAGGAGGTAATTAACTATAACAGACAACCATAAGTTAGTCGACTAGGTTGAAATAGTAGTCGACTAATAGAAGGGTTAGTCGACTAGGAAAATGAGGTAGTCGACTAATACTGTGTTCCAGCGAGTTGGGTTTCTGTTTCAGGAAGAGTTAGTCGACTAGGTAAAAAGGGTAGTCGACTAACAGGGAACTACAAGTCGACTAACAGGTACTTAAGTCGACTAAGTTTGAGATACAGAGGGTTGAGTCTATTTCAGGAGTCGACTAGGGGAATTCTAGTAGTCGACTAGGGATATCTAGTCGACTGGTAAAAGGGACTAATCGACTAAAACTGTGAAGTCAGAGAAGGCTACGTTTCAGCTAAGGGTTTCTAGTCGACTAGGTTCTAGGTCAAGTCGACTAATCATGGTCAAAAACAGAATACAGAGCAGAATCTGCTGGTTGTGTTGGATGGTCTAAAAATAGGATTTTTATGACATATGAACACAAGATATGGAGATACAAGTATGCTTAGGAATGAAAAGTCTTGGTGAGTAAAAATACTCACAAGGATTGGTTAGGTGAAGCTTTGTAGTCTTGAAAGGATCCCAAGGTGGAGATGATGGCCTCAATCCAAAAGTAGTTGTTGAAGTTGAAGTTGCTTGATGTGGAGAAGATGATCTTGGTGTTGCTTTGGGAGTTGGTGGTTGAAGATGAAGACCTTGATGATGCCCTAGATGAAGCTCTTGAAGTTGGAGGTTGAGTTGAGATGGAGGAGGATTTTGGTGAAGGGGATTTCTTTTGGTGAAGTGAAGAAAAAAGAGATGGAATTGTAAAGGAATGTTTATATATGATTTGGAATTTGTGAAGGAAGTGAAATTAGAGTAGATGAGAGGGGGTTATTTGCAAAGTGGAGGAGGGGGTGAGTGTCCTTCTCTTGGCCACTTGGCCGGCCATGGAAGAGAGAGAGAAAGAGAGATATTTTTGTGGGAAGTGTGTGGAAGAGTGTGGAATTATTGGAATTTTGGAAAATGGAAATGCTTTAGCTTGTGGAGGAAAGAAAGAAATAAAGGAAAAGGAAAAATGGAAAAGAAATTGAAATGAGAAGATATTTTCTTGGAATTAGAATTGGAAAATATTGAAAGGACAGATACCCGGGTTTAAATCGAGGATACGGAAAACATTTCGGAAAATACCGGAATCGTCCGAAATTCAAGTATCTCGGAACGACCCGAAATAATTATCAAAAATCCATAATATTATATTAAGAATAATGGTGAAATCCGTTTTAAGAAATACTTTATAGTTTTAAAACTAAAAATCCCGGAACCAGTTATCTACCGACTCCGTTGGAATTTTCATAAAATTATAAAATCCTCAGAAAAAGTATGTAGGTAGAAAATATTATTCTAAGAAATAAAGTCTAAAGAATCATTTAGAAATTCCAAACCGTTTGTGAAATAAAAATCCAGGAATTGGTCAGCGGCACTGGCCGACACGGTTTTGAAGAAATTCAATTTAATTCAAAAAAATCCAGAAAATCACAGAAAATCTAATATATTGGAAAATAATATTTGAAACTGAAATCGGTCAATTCTACACATCAGAAAGACTAAATCGAAGAATATACTATGACCGGGCTTCGGTTCAGACTAGGGCTGACTCCGAGTCCACGAATCCACATCCAAGGTAAAACAATCATATAAGGAATTCATAATACAGAATAAATACGGGAAACAAATCGAAAAATACGACCGAAAATCTGAATACGAAATTAAGTACGTATTCGGGAATGGGGTATTACAAAGTGTTAGCTTCGCATTCTGTCACTTGACAGAATGCTAAAAGCCCAAGGGGCAAGCTTCGCTGGAAAGGCACTTGTGCGTAAAATTATTCAAAGGACTTTAAAGTCATCCTTTCACCTACGCTTCAGAAACTAGCTTCGCATCAAGCTAGCTTCGACAGAATGTAAAAAGCCCAAAGGGCTAGCTTTGCGGCGAAGCATGAAAAAAGAAATTGTTCAGTTTCTATTCGTGAAATTAAAGGGGAATTAAGTCCCCTAAAATTCAGAAAAAAATCAAAAACAAGGGAGAACTCCCTGAGATCAATAAGATCATGGTGAATCATGGGGGATTCACCATGAAATAACGAAAATACGGCTTCAAAAAGAGATGAAAATCTCTGAAGAGGGAAGAATTCTCTACCCGCAATGGGATGTCCTATCGCTGGAGGCGGAGACAACGGCGCCATGGCAGAGGTCGCCGCCTCTTTCCCTGGACACTACTTGGGGGCCATTAGAGCGTGGAGGAATGATCGTGAAATGAAAGTGATAAGAGTTACCATCTATCTTTGGGCTAGGTCGGTGTGTGTTCAGAGGAGGAATACGATGAAAGCTTTTCGGTGTTTTTGTTTAGAAAGCAAAGAATGGTGTTTGTTTTTTAGTTGAAAAGAGAATGGAGAGAAGGAAATTGATTTAAAGAGAAATTTAAATTTTGCAAAAAGCTTTGGAGAAGATGATCTTTTAGAAAATGATTTGAGAGTAATGTGATTTAAATTATGAAAAAGGATCTGAGCTTACTTATTTTCTACTCAACTACGTACTTATCTCAAGAACATTTGGGTGCATCACTTTTATCATAGGCAAAAACCTTTAGTTTCTTTTAATGTCCAAGTAAAACAAATAAGATGGTTTTACTTTAAATCTTATGCCCTTTCTTAACACATCATTAAAAAGAGAATGTTAAACCATCAAGCGTGAAGAAGCAAGTATGGAATAAAAACAGTTTAAAAAGATTTGTGCTTTGAAAGTCCGAGTTTAAAATAAAGACATCCTCATGTGTTTTCAAGAACGAAGTTAAACTCAGGTATTTTTCTGATTCAAAAGAGTTGCTTTCATAAAAATCAATCAAGAGAGAGGAGGTAGAAGAGATTAATTAGTGAGCCCAGAAGATGATTTAGGTACTCATGATGAAAGAAAACCAAACAAGAGAATGAAAACCAAACATAAACATACCGAATTTGAGTTGAGTTGAATAAGCGAGTTGAAGCTCCTTTGAATGTCACTTCAAAGGTGAATTACACACTCAATTCCACTCTTCTCTCTTTGCTGGTCTAAACTGAAAAATAAAGAGGAGATGTAACTTCTCTGAACTATTTAACAATACTCCTAAAATCCTAAAAAATGAACAAGAATTCTAATCCTAGTCTTCGCTACCTTCTTCTCTATCAAAAATGGTATTTATAGGGAAAAACTAGAAGGGGAGAGGTGTAAGAATATTGGGGGAGCAAATGCTCCCCTAACAACTACAATAAAGCCGCGGAAACGCGGCTATGGCCGCGTTTTCGCACCCTTGGTGTGACCAGGTGGCCACACCCAAATGGTGGATGTCCCATATTTTGCGACTTTATTTTATCTTATTCTGGATTTTCTGTCTCAGCTCCTGGTTTTGACAAAACGACCTTTTATCGCTGGTTTTTAAACCGATTGATTTTGATTTGTAAAGATCCATTTTAACTAATGTTCAACCAATTTCATCCTCTCTGATCTGCCTCGATCTACCCTGATCTTCTAATTTCGAATTAATTCTGATTTAAATCAGAATTTTGATGGGCTTTGGGCTCCTTTCTCTTCCCTTTCTTTTAGCAATGGGCCTGCATTTAACAAAATAAGACTTATTAATAGGATTTATTAGATAAAAAATATGGTAATATGACAATATATGCGCAATATATGTGACTGATCACACCCCCACACTTATCTTTTGCTCGCCCTCGAGTAAAACATCAAACTAATCCTAATCAATTATTAGACCACTTTCACGGGTTACTCAATTACATTGAGCATGTGCAATAAGCCGTTAAACCTCTATGTTACCCCTAGAGAATGAGTTTGTCTCGTGAGGATTTTCAGTGGATTGCATCCACAAAATCCATAAAAAAGGGAAAAAATGTTAGCATTTTCGAAAAGCATTTTGAAAAGATAGAAAATACTTGAGATATTGTTGTAAGAGTTCAAGTAATCTATAAGTTATCAGAAATTTGAATTTTTCATTCCTAAACTTAGTCTCTATTCAAATACATGTCCTCAATCAAAGTAAGGAGTCAAATTGTGTTTCTCATCTAGTTTATTACTTTACCCTGAGTCATATGCACCATCGTGACCGTGAAGTTTGACTAAGGGTTCTTTAACATTAACTCTTATACCTTATTTATATTTATTTTAGTGGTATTTATTTCTTAAGTCCATTAGGCTTTCTAATCTGCCCATGTAACGAGCTTTTAGTCGGTGACACCCAAACCGGACAGTTTTAAGGCACCAGGTGAGAAAACACCCCTAAGGACTTAAACACTCGAGCAGACAAGGCCATGAAACCAAGGTTTTTATTTATAAAATGTACCCCTTTTAGGCGTGAATACTTATGCTTCATGAGGCACAGATACCTAGCTTAATCAGAGGATTTATATATATATATATATATATATATATATATATATATATATATATATTTCAAACTTATCTAATTATCTTTTGCATAAATACCAAGGCTTTCTTAGGCCAAAGCACCTAGCTAATCAATAATTAGTTTGTTTATTTTTCATAGATATACATATATATATATATATATATATATATATATTTTTTTTTTTTCATTTTTTCTTTTTTATAAGGCATAAGAATTTTTGTCTTTGAATCCTTAGTGTGTAAGTGTATAAAGTGTGTATATATCTTCAAGGTAAAGATCAAGACTAAATTACTTTCATCAATTTTATTCATAACCCTAAAAATCAAACAAGTTTTCTTATTTTGAACAAGTATAAGAAATCCTAATTATGATTTTCCTATTCCTTAAAATTGACTTAATTTCTTACAAAAAATATATCAAAATATTGTTCTTACCTTTCAAAAAGTTTTTTTTGGTTTTCTTTTTCTTTTTTTTAGTTATATTAGTCATGTTAGAGCCCTCCCCCACACTTATCTCATGCATCGTCCCCAATGTATGAAAGAAATGTATAGATGCTTGAAATAAAATAGAAAAGAGGAAGGTTACTGATATACTGGGTCAAAAAGACCCATAACCGTTTCATTTACTGGCACCGATTCTAAGAAAAGTTTAAGGCGTTGACCATTTACCTTAAAGTCATTTTCATTCTTGTGTCACTGATCTCTACAACATCGTGTGGAAACACATTTTTTACAACGAATGGGCCAGTCCATCTCGATTTTAATTTTCCTGGAAAAAGATGAAGCCTAGAATTATAGAGTAAGACTTTTTGGCCAGGGACAAAAGTTTTTCTTATGATGTGTTTATTATGAAAAATCATAACTCTATCTTTAGTGATCTAAGCATTTTCATAGGCCACATTTCTTAACTCCTCTAATTCAGAAATTTGTAATTTTTGAAGGTCACCGGCCTCAGTCAAGTCGAAATTTAGATGCTTGATAGCCCATAAGGCCTTGTGCTCTAACTCAACGGGTAGGTGGCAAGCCTTCCCAAAGACTAACCTATAAGGAGACATCCCTAGAATCGTCTTAAAAGCGGTCCTGTAGGCCCATAGGGCATCTACAAGTTTGGTGGACCAATCTTTCCAGTTTTGGTTCACAGTTTTCTCCAAAATAAGCTTGATTTGTCTATTGGAAACCTCAACCTGCCCACTGGTCTAAGGATGATAAGGTGTGAACAATTTGTGAGTTTTGCCATACTTTCGCATAAGAGCTTCAAAGGATCTATTGCAAAAGTGAGTACCATTATCATTGATGATAGCACGAGGGGATCCGAAGCGTGAGAAAATGTTCTCTTTCAAAAAATTATGACAAATTTGTAGTTTTACATTGAATGGCTTCTACCCACTTGGACACATAGTCCACAGCAACCAATATGTATTGGTTTCCAAATGAATTAGGAAATGGACCCATAAAGTCGATGCCCCAAACATCAAAGAGTTCTATTTCTAGAATTGGGTTGAGGGGCATCATATCTGGTTTTGAGATCCTTCCTACCATCTGACATGTAGGGCACGTTTTGAAAAATTCGTAAGCATCTTTGAACAAAGTGGGCCAATAGAACCCACTTTGTAGCACCTTTCAATAGTCTTTCGGGGACCAAAGTATCCACCGCATGCAAGTTAGTGACAAAAGGACAAAACACTCTTAACCTCTTCATCGGAAATGCATCTCCAAATAATTTGGTCATAACAGTACTTAAAAAGATACGGTTCTTCCCAAAAGAAATACCGGACTTGAGATAAGAACCGGTATATATCATTTTTGGACCAATGAGATGGAGTTTGTTTGTGACTAAGTAATTCACTAGATCAGCAAACCAAGGTTCCCTAAAGATAGCTAAGAGATTTTCATCAGGAAAGTCCTCATTTATGGGCAATTCATTGCATGGAGAATTTGGGATTCGTGAGAAATGGTCAGCAATGACATTTTTTACGCCTTTCTTGTCTCGAATATGGAGATCAAATTCTTGAAGAAGGAGGATCCAACGAATGAGTCGAGCCTTGGCGTCCTTCTTCATCATGAGGTACTTAAGCGTAGAATGATCAGTAAAAATGGTGGTTTTGGACCCTAGCAGGTAGGGACGAAATTTCTCTAAGGCAAACACTGCTGCCAAGAATCCCTTTTCAGTAGTAGTGTAGTTCAATTAAGCATCGTTGAGAGTCCTACTAGAGTAGTAAATCTCGTGCTGCTTGTTATCAATGCGCTGTCCTAGGACAACACCTATGGCAAAATCAGAAGCGTCGCACATGATTTCGAATGGCTTAGACTAATCGGTGAAGATATGATTGGTGCAAAAATAAACTTTCTCTTAAGCTTCTCCTAAGAATTCATACTTTCCTCATTGAAAGTGAAGGACACGGTCCTTAGATAACAGATTAGTCAAGGGCCTAGTAATCTTGCTAAAATCCTTGATAAATCTTCGGTAAAAACTGGCATGTCCTAAGAAGGATCGAATATCCTTCACGCATTTGGGTATGGGAAGCTTAGCAATAACCTCAATTTTTTCTCTGTCCACTTCAATTCATTTCTTAGAGATTTCATGACCCAAGACAATTTCATGTCTTACCATGAGTGGCATGTCTCCCATTTCAGTGTCAGATTTTTCTCAGCACAATGTTGGAGGACAAGTTCTAAATGGTGGAGACATTGAGTGAACGAATCTCCATAGATGGAGAAATCATCCATGAAGATTTCTAAGAATCATTCAACCATATCAAAAAAAGACTCAATATGCAACGTTGAAACATTGCGGGGGCATTGCACAAGCCGAAAGGCATTCAACGATAAGCAAATGTCCCAAATGGACATGTGAAAGTAGTCTTTTCTTGGTCCT
Source organism: Agave tequilana (assembly GCA_038442645.1). Classification (NCBI taxonomy): domain Eukaryota; kingdom Viridiplantae; phylum Streptophyta; class Magnoliopsida; order Asparagales; family Asparagaceae; genus Agave; species Agave tequilana. The sequence goes on from JAVJIF010016307.1 coordinate 28,926, forward strand.
CATAAGCAATAGGAATCTGATTATACCCCGAGTAACCGTCTAAGAAACAGTAATACTTGTGGCCCGCCAAATGTTCAAGTATTTGATCAGTGAAGGGAAGTGAAAAATGGTCCTTACGAGTTGCGGCATTAAGCTTCCTATAATCAATGCAAACTCGAATCTTCATGGGAAGTTGAGTTTGGACCAACTCTTTGTTCTCATTTTCCACTACGGTGAAACCAGATTTCTTTGAAACCGCGTAGACAGGACTGACCCATTGGCTATCAGAAATAGGATAGATTATCTCTTTGTCTAAGAGTTTCACAATTTCAGCATGAACAACCTCTTGTATTATAGGGTTTAACCTACGTTATGGGTCTCTTTTAGGTGTTGCATCTTCATTGAGATGAATGCGATGTTGAACTATGGTTGGACTCAATCCCTTTATATCAGTCATAATCCAACCAATGGCTTCTCTATATTTTCTTAGAATTGCTTTAAGATCTTCTTCTTTTCTGTCGTTTAAATGGGAGGCAATGATGACAGGAAAGGTCTTTTGTTCGCCTAGATAGACATACTTGAGATGTGCAGGTAAGACTTTCAACTCTAAGGAAGAGGAAGGCTCATTGGAAGGATGAGTCAAATTTGTTGGCTCCATATTTGGTGAAATAGGGTTTGAGGCTCAATTCACAACAACAACCTGATCAAGATTAAAGTCGTCAGAATCTAACTCGAATTTATATTCAGTTTCTAGTTTCAATTTTTCCCTGTGTTCACTTGTTAAGTTCTCAATGAGGTTGACTTCAAATGTTTGGTCCTCAACATCACAGGATTGTTTTCCTAGGTTGAAGACATTGACTTCTCTAGTCATGTCCCCAAACGTTAACCTCATGGACCCATTCCTACAATTGATGATGGCGTTGGCAGTAGTAAGGAATGGTCACCCTAGAATAACAGGAGTTTGAGCCCTAGGATTGGACATAGGTTATGTCTCTAGAACTATGAAATCAACGGGGTAAATAAACTCTCAGACCCGGATAAGGACATCATTAATTTTTCCTTTTGGAACTTTCACTGAACGGTCAGCCAGTTGGATAGTGACTCGAGTTGGACTAAGATCGCCCAACCTGAGTTGTTGATAAACTGAGAATGGATGCAAGTTAATACTTGCCCCCCAAATCAAGAAGTGTATGACTAATCTTAGTTTGTCCTATGGTGCAGGCAATGGTGGGACAACCTGGATCCTTGTACTTGACAGGGATCGGACCCGACAGTAGCTCACTAATGTTAGTGGCTAAGAAGACATTTTTGGGTACATTAGTCTTTCTCTTCTTGGTACACATATCCTTAAGAAACTTAGCATAGGATAGGATTTGTTGGATGGCATCAAGAAGTGGCACATTTATCTTCACTTGATTGAAGATATCAATTATCTTATCCATGTGTGGATTTTGCTTGTTGTTTTTCAGCCTATTAGGAAATGGTACTATAGGCTGGTGCACCTGACTGGTTGACTTATCTGTTTCAGATTCGTCAGATTTGGACGGACTGGGACTAGATGAGGTGGATGGTTGAGTGTGGTTGTGCTGAATGTGATTAGATGGTGTTGACACTTGATTATTAACTTTCTTTTCCGACCTCAATGTATGAACAACATTACATTGATTCATTGATTGATCCTCAGCTAAATGAGCTTGTTGAGAATTCTTAGGATTCATTATTGGCTGACTAGGTAAGGTACCTTTTTGCCTCTCATTTTGTGGATTGGCTAATTGACTCATTTGAACCTCTAGCCTCTGTATAGTTTGCATGAGAGAATCTTGGTTCTTCATGTACCTTTCTATATTTCTCTCAAAGTCAGTCATTCTTCTTTCTAGTTGAGGATTCTGGAAGGAAGATTATGGAGCTTGGTTGAAAAAGTTTTGTTGAAGTTTGAAAAGTTAGGTGGATGGTTGGGAGAATTATGATGGAAATTGAAAAAGTTGGGTTGATGATTGGAAGAATTATTGGCATGATGGAAGTGGCTTACATGATTTGACTGTGAGTGGTCATTGTTATTTTGGGTCCATGAGAAATTAGGGTGATTTCTCTAGCCAGGATTGTACGTTAGTGCGTAAGAATTATTGTTCGGCCTTGAAAAGGCCGCATTCATCAGTTTTGAAAAGTGTTGTTGAGTTTGAAATACAGGACACTCCTCAAACACATAATTCATGGCTTGACAGTAAATACCGCCCGGAGTTGGAAATTGAATTGGACTGACTTGATTGACTGGACTTAGTTCCTTAGTTTCTAAAACTTTAAGTCTTCTCGCTAAGTTAGCTAACTTAACCTCGTTAGTTATGGATGATTCAATAGAATGGAGACCTCTTTTTGAAGAGATGGAGTTTGAGTTCCTCGAGGTTTCATTAGTAGGTTCCCATTGGATGGTCTTTTTAGCTAGACTCTCATATAAATTCCATCCTTCATTCTCATCCTTCTGCAAGAATCCTCCTTGGCACATGCTTTCTAAGAGGGTCTTGGTTGAATAGTCTACACCGTTATAAAGAATTTGACATTGTCGTCATTTCTCTATTCCATGATGAGGACATTGGACAAGGAGGTCTTTGAAGCATCCAAAATACCTCCAAAACAGTTCACTAGGTTCTTGCTCGAACTGTATGATGTTTTTCCTAACGAGAGCTATCTTGTTAATTGGATAGAATTTCTTCAAGAACACCTTGATGAAACCATCCCAAGATGTGATAGAGCCGACCGCTAAGCTATAAGGCCATTTCTTGGCTAAGTCCTTAAGAGCGAAGGGACAAATCTTAACCTAATAGTATCATCTATAAGGTGTAGAATTTTCATCATTAGACATACTTCCTTAAATTCTCTTATGAAGAAATAAGCATTTTTGGACACTAAGCCATGAACTTGGGGAGTGTGTTGATGAACTGAGGTTTGGGGTCAAAATTGTATTCACCAACCGATGGAAGTTGGATGCAAGATGGAAGTGAGGTTCTAATGGGATAGAACCTATCCTGCAAAGATGTCAGTTGAGCCAATAACTGGATCTGGTCTTGGTTCAAACTGGGGTGGTGATGTATTTCTAGTCAACCTAGATGAATTAGGGTCTGTTGACCACACTTGCATACACAAACACAATCACAAACAAGTTTACCAATAGTCAACAAGAGTAAACAACCAAGCCTAGTTTAAGGTAACCTTGACCTAGACAACTCCTAACTGGTTGATTGTCCACATGAGGTATAATGCAGACTTTGACCACAAGCTAATCAGCCAGGTCAGGGCAAGATTGGTGGGAGGTATCCTTGTAAAAGCGACGGGCCTAATTAAGCCAAACCATCAACCTTTGGGGTTTCGCCCCTCAATCCCTTCCCTAGACACTAATTTGGCAGGAGTCAAATTCTAACACCTTCTCCCTGAGGATAATCTCCGAGTGAGTTCGAGATGTCCCTAAGGTCAACGTCTATCAGATTTTACTTAGGCTTAGGTTGTGCGTGCTTGGAGATGGTTTGTGGGCTAAGAAAGGTAATGACTTCCCCACCTTATCTTGATTTGGGTTTTGCCCTTAAAATTAATTATGCAGAGTGTGCAAGATATAAAAAAGTAACATTCACAAGCAAATATCACCCAAGAATGTTTTCTAACTATATACTATGCATACGTACCTTATCTCCAGCTATCTTCAACAATATTTATAAAAGAAACGTAATTAGACAAATGCCTAGAATGCAAGTCTAAACGTTTTTTTAGGAAATTAACAAACATTTAGATTACTGTTGGATTAAAAAGAGGGAGTGTGAATATCAAATATAGCAAGAATAATACACAAAAACTGTATTGTTTCGAAGCGATTTGTCTTGCAAAAAAGAGTTTTTTAGTAGTCCACAAATTTTCAAACTTGCGCTGCAATTTCTTGAAATTCTGTTTCCTTCTTTCAAGAGTAGGGGCACATAATAGCAAGTCTTCTCCTGTAAAGCTTGAATGCTAAATCTGAATCTTGACATCCCTGAAACAAGACACCAAACTTGTTAGAAAATAATTACACCGTTCCCTCCTCAACAACGACGCCAAAAATTGATCGTGAAATGAAAGTAATAAGAATTACCGTCTAGCTTTGGGGTAACGGGTCGTGTCCACGAGGAGGAATGCGATGAAAGCTTTTTGGTATTTTTGTTTAGAAAGCAAAAAATGGTGTTTGTTTTTTAGTTGAAAAGAGAATGGAGAGAAAGAAAGTGATTTAAAGAAAAATTTAAAATTTGAAAAAGGCTTTAGAGAAGATGATCTTTTAGAAAATGATTTAAGAATGATGTGATTTAAATTATGAAAATGGATCCGGGCTCACTAATTTTCTACTCAACTACGTACTTATCTCAAGAACATTTGGGTGCATCACTTTTATCATAGGCAAAAACCTTTAGTTTCTTTTAATGTCCAGGTAAAACAAATAAGATGGTTTTGGTTTAAATATTAAGCCTTTTCTTAACACATCATTAAAAAAAAGAATGTTAAACCTTCAAGCGCGAAGAAGCAAGTATGGAATAAAAACAGTTTAAAAAGATTTATGCTTTGAAAGTCCAAGTTTAAAATAAAGACATCCTCATGTGCTTCAAGAACGAAGTTTAACTCAGGTATTTTTCTGATTCAAAAGAGTTGCTTTCATAAAAATCAATCAAGAGAGAGGAGGTAGAAGAGATTAATTAGTGAGCCCAAAAGATGATTTAGCTACTCATGATGAAAGGAAAACAAACAAGAGAATGAAAATCAAACATAAACATACCGAATTTGAGTCGAGTTGAATAAGCAAGTTGAAGCTCCTTTGATTGTCACTTCAAAGATGAATTACACACTCAATTCTGCTCTTCTCTCTTTACTAGTCTAAACTGAAAAATAAAGAGGAGATACAACTTCTCCGAACTATCTAACAATACTCCTGAAACCCTAAAAAATGAACAAGAATTCTAATTCTAGTCTTCGCTACCTTCTTCTCTGTCAAAAATGATATTTATAGGGAAAACCCAGAAGGGAGAGGGCATAAGAAGATTAGGGGAGCAAATGCTCCCCCAACAACCTCAACAAAGCCGTGAAAACGCGACTCTGGTCGTGTTTCCACCACCCTGGTGTGGCCAGGTGGCCACACCCAAATAGTGGAGGTCCCATATTTTGCGACTTTATTTTATCTTATTCTGGATTTCCTGTCTCAGCTCCTGGTTTTGACGAAACAGCCTTTTATCTCTAGCTTTAAACCGATTGATTTATAAAGATCCATTTTAACCGATATTCAACCGATTTCATCCTCTCTGATCTTCCTCGATCTGACCTGATCTTCTAATTTCGAATTAATTCTAATTTAAATCAGAATTTTGATGGTCTTTAGGGCTCGTTTCTCTTCCCGTTCTTTTAGCAATGGGCTTGCATTTAACAAAATAAGACTTATTAATAGGATTTATTAGATAAAAAATATGGTAATATGATAATATATATGCAATATATGTGGCCAATCAAGGAAGCTCTGAAAGAGTTTAAGAAGAAGATGAGGAAGAGAAAAAATTTTCTCTGAGCGTAAAACTCGAAATCTTAAAAGAGATGATGAGTCTCTGAGAGCAGTCAAGTTTGGCTTTTATAGGTGCTGCATGCGCCTGTAACTTCACGCCTTCGGCGCTGCGTATGCCTATAGCTTCGCCTCCTAAAAAGGAGTGCAAGCTGTCATTTCAAATTTAAATTTGAAATAACAGTTCTAATTTCTAGAACCGCCCACAGTGAAGGCATCTAGATTCGCTTACATGCGAACTTACACTTTGCCTGTAGCTCCGCTGTGAGTTCATTGTTGTCTTCGCGCGGCGTTTGTTTATCTCCGCTGAAAGCTGATGTTAACTCCGCTGAGAGTTTAACTCCGCTGAAAGCTCATGTTGTAGCTTTGCAGAAAGCTCATGTTGTAGCTCCGCTGAAAGCTCATGTTGTAGACCCGTTGAAGAGCTCATTCCCTAGCTTCGCCAAGAACTTGTCCTTAGCTATGAAAAGAGTGTGTATACACAATCTGTACAATATTTAAGTTCAGCAATACAGATATCAGGTTTCAAATTCAAAGTGTTTCAGAATGTGCACAAATATATTCCACATTCGTGAAAACTTTGAAGGGGGTTGATCGGGGCAAAACCGTTCACAAAATATGTCGTTTTGAAATTGATATTTAAAGTGTGTGCTTTGGCTTCCTCGATACTTCTGTTATAGCATAGAGGCTAAAATGAGTCGAATTCACAAGGACGGGAGGCGATAGAAGTTTTACCAGTTGATTCACGTGTTTGTTAAAAAGTTCTTCAAAGTTTTAAAGAATGAAAAGGAAAGAAAATAAAGAATGAAAAGAGAAGTGTACGGTAGAAACAATGAAGTGGGAAACATAGAAAAGAATAATTTTTGTGGTTTTTGATATTTCTAAAACAAAGTAAAAAAGAAAGAAAACTCATGGCTACTAAGTACTAATGACTCCACCAACATGCTAACCTCTTAGTGATAGTTGCCTCATATGTATCATTGGCCATCACTAGTCCTTAGTCCAAGAGCTTTACAAAGAATGGCCCATATGTAACTCATCACATCCAAACTCAACAAAACAAGTTCAAGCAACACTTAAACCATCAAAACTAAAAGTAAGTATGGAGTAAAGTAATGTTAGTTTGTTAGAGAGTTAGGAAGTTAGAGGGTTAAATCCATCATCATGAGCCATCAATGGCTCTTGCAAGAGCAAGGCCAAGTAGAGGCTATTAGATTCATGTGGATTATCAAATAAGAAGTTAGACTAGTTGGTGGTTAGTAGTTAGTTGCCATGAGAGAAAAGACTAGCTAAATATGTAAAAGAAGTTAGATAGAAAATAAAGAGAGGTAAAGAGAGCACCTTTCATAGTTTGTCACCTTCTATTACAAACTCTCTTACATTCTACTCATGTATCACTCTTTCTCCAAATACAAGATCTGAAATAAGTGAAAAATACAAAGAGAAAGAAGAAGAACTAACCTAATCTAAACTAAACTATAACATGGAATGAAAGACTACCCTAAACTCTGTATATATTGCTGAAGGAGACCCCAGGGGGTATTTATAGACACCAGGGAAAGGGGGGCCAGCTGGAAACAGCTGGCCAGAAGCACGGGCACAGCCCTTCCCACATGGCCGCAAAAACGTGGCTAACGCGGCTTTGGCCGCATTTTCGCGGCCATGTGATGGTCGCGCGAGCAGCACTTCGAGCCGCACGCTGTCCCGTCTTTCCCCTGTCAGGGTCCGGTCCCGGTTTCGTGATTTGATGCCCTGAGCTGACGAAATCTCCTCTTTAAGGTCAATGGCTACTTGGTAGGCCTTTAATTACCCATTAAAAGGTGATTTATAGTCTACTTCTTCATTTTCACACCATGGACCTAGGATCAAGCAAGCAAAGATTTATTAGCAGAATTTAATATGAAATAAATGTGAAGATGTGGTATAAAATATGCAGTTTTAGAGACTAATCACACCCCCACACTTATCTTTTTGCTCGTCTCGAGCAAAACAAAAATTAAGAAAATTATTACACCACTTTCGCAGGTGAGGCGATTGCACTGAGCATGTGCAACAAACCGTTAAACCTCTAGGTTTCTCCTAGAGGAGGAGTTTTGTCTCCTGAGGGTTTTCAGCAGATTACACCAACAAAATCCATAAAGAAAGAAATCAAATGTTAGTATTTTGAAAATGCATTTTGAAATAGAGAAAAGTGTTGAAGTATTTTTGCGAAAATATAAGTGATCAAAGGTCATAGGTTAACCAGAAATTATTCTTTCTTAAACTAAGTCGAAATGCAAAAAATCTTGTTATAAATTAAATGTAAGAATTTAAAATTGAATTGATCATTTGACCTTTCATAAAACTCTTAGAAAAATATGCGCTTTGTGGACTATGATTGGGATATTGACTCAAACTTTAACGCCATTTATTTATATTATATATATATATATTCTTCCCTTAGTTTTCTTAGGCTTTCTTATTTACCCGGGTAGTGAGCCTTTAGCCGGTGACTCCCAAACCAGATGGTCTTAGGGTACCAGATGAGAAAACATCCCTCGGACTTAAGAACTCGAGTAAACAAGGCCACAAAAATAAAGGGTATTATTTTGTTTTTGTCCACCGTTTTAGGTATGAATAATCATACTTCCTAAGGCATAATTACCCAACTTCAATAAGTAGTTTTTATTTATCATAATTTATATATATATATATATTATGGCATTTTCAGTCTTTGTTTCAATCCCAAAAATTATGTAAATGTGGAGTGTATAAATCTAAGGCAAAAAATTCAAGATCAAATTATCTTTTCAATCTTACTTTCTTATCCTAAAATTTAAACAAGATCTATTATTTTGACTCAGTTTAAAATTTCATAATTTTAGGTCATTCTTATTCCTGAGATAATCTTAATTTTCTTAAAAATGGATCAAAACTATTTCTCTTCCTTCAAAAAGTTTTGTAAAAAGAAAATTTTCTTTTTATTTATTTATTTTATTTTTTATTTAAATAAAAGTGTAAAAGAAAGAAAATTTAAAAACTGCCTATGTTAGTAAACCCTCCCCCAAACTTATGTCATGCATTGTCCTCAATGCATCGTGAATGTGTATAGACATGAAACAAATGGGAAGAGAAGGAAAATTATCTCATGGTGGTGGCTCCGGTGGTGGTCTGATTGGGCCAAACGTTGCTACCCAATCAAAATAGCCTGGATCTTGCAGGAACCTACCAATGACCTCTATAATGCGACCCAGTAAAAGAATGATGGACTGAATGGTCTTATTTAAAAAATTATCCCCATCTAATTTACAATTTTCAAAAATAATTACTGAGTCATTTTCTTCAACATCCTTGTCCAACAACGAAGTATAATTTTGGAAGATGAGGGATTTGGACTCAAATGGATTAGAAACGAAAACCGACACCGACTCGGGAAGTTGACTCAGATCAAGTCGAGAGTCAACAATGAGAGTCGAAATTAGTTCAAAAATAGGGTCCAAACTAAAGAATTGATGTTCACACACTTTCCCTATGAGTGAAGTGTGATCATAAGAGAGTGGTGATTCCATTTCACGGTGTACTGGTACAGGATTCGATGTTGATTCCGGAATAGAGAAAAAAACCTGGTAAAGATACCGGAGTCATTATTGAATCAAAAAGTGAAATGGAATGACCAACTTGAGGTTCAGGATCACTTTCAAGCTCAAGTTTAATTTCGAGAAAAGGATAACTTGCTAAAATATCAAGGTGGTTCTCAAAATTTTGGGCAAGTTCAAAAGGATGTAAGGAAATTGAATCTTGATTTTTTTTTCACGGATGGAATGTGAATGGGTGAAATGATTGATTCAAGTTCAGAAAGTATGGGAATCAAAACTGGCTCAAGAACATTACTTAGTTCAGGTAACAATACATGAGTCAATATTGATTCAAGTATTGGACTCGAATTCCTAAATTGAAGCTGCGGTTCACATTCATCTTCAAGTTCAATTTCAGGAAATGGATAACTGGCCAAACTATCAAGAGGTTGAGGTTGGTCAAGTTCAGGTTGGTATGATGAAATTGAAGCTGGATTTTCAAAATGGCAAGATTCTTGAGTCATATGAACATCTGATGGACATGGGAACTTATTCATATTTTGAATTATTCGCTCGGTCTCTTGCACGAATTCCATAGTTTTTTCCCACAATGATTTTTCTTTGATTGGTTATGGAAAAGAACTATATGAATTTTGAAAATTTTGTGGACATAATGAGGCCATCATGTTTTCAGATTGTTTTTAGGCCTTTATTACTTCTTCCAAACTCCTTTCCAATGATGATTTTTCTTCAATTGGTGGTTTAGGAACAGGAGTATATGGATCAAAATTGGGGAATGAATATTGTGGACAAGATGGTTGAGAATTTGACTCGGGGTAGGTGAATCCCCATGAACTCTGTGAAGAGTTGAAATTATTTTGAAAATTATAGTTATAAGATTTGGGGTACGGGTCATATTGATTCGGATAATCCCAACCCGGCATATATGGTTGGTTCATGTTATACATGTCAGAGTTATCCGAGTCAAATGAGGTCGGGGTGAAATATGGGTTCATATTATAATTGAAAGAATTGTTAAAATCCATATCACAATTTACAAGAAAGAAAAAACAAACAAACAAACAAACAAACAAACAAACAAACAAATAAAGAAAAAGAAAAAGAAAAAGAAAACAAGCCTATGCTAGGGTTGACTTAGACCTAGACGACTCCTAACTGGTTAGACTGTCCACGGGGGGTATATTGTCGGAAGCTGACCACGAGTTAATCGGCCAGGCAGGGGCAAGATCAGTGGGAGTATCCGTGCCGGAGCAACGGGCCTAATTATGCTAAATCACTATTTTTCGAGGTTTCGCCTCTTAATCCCCAACCTTAGACACTGATTTGACAAGAGTCAACTTCTAACAACTTTCCCCTTAGGTTAATCTCTTAAATGAGTCCGAGATGTCCCTAGGGGCCAACATTTATCAATTTTTATTTAGGCTTGGGTTGTGTGAGTGGGGAGTGATTTTTGGGCTAAGGAAGGGTAATGACTTCCCCACCTTATGTTGTATTTGGTGTTGCCCTTAAGTTAAACTTGTGCAAGTGTGCAATATAGATAAGAATGAACACAAAAAAGCGAGTCAATCACTGAAGTGTTTGTCCTATACTATATGCAATGCCATATGTACACCTCCATCAAGATCACAACAACACAAGAACAAAATACAGTATATTGGAATGAAAATTGACACGTGCCTAGATGCAAATGTCTAAACCGTTTTAAAGCATCCAATTTTCGTATTTTAGTTCTTAACATTATTTACAGTGTACATGTAATATAAAAATTAGCAACAGAGTATAAAAATATACAAGAATTTACCCAACCATACAAGAGCAAGTGTGGACTTCTGCAATGCTAAAAAAATTGACCTGCACACCAAAAACAAAGAATAAAAGTTAACAAAAACGTGAAATCAAACCGTTTCCCATCCCTGGCAACGGCGCCAAAATTTGATCGGGGCAAAACCATGCACAATATATGTCATTTTGAAATTGATATTTAAAGTGTGTACTTTAGCTTCCTCGATACTTCCGTTATAGCATAGAGGCTTAAACGAGTCGAATTCACAAGGACGGGAGGCGATAGAAGCTTTACTGGTTGATTCACGTGTTTGTTAAAAAGTTCTTCAAAGTTTTAAAGAATGAAAAGGAAAGAAAATAAAGAATGAAAAGAGAAGTGTACGGTGGAAACAAAGAAGTGGGAAACATAGAAAAGAATAATTTTTGTGATTTTTGATATTTCTAAAACAAAGTGAAAAAGAAAGAAAACTCACGGCTACTAACTACTAATGACTCTACCAACATGCTAACCTCTTAGTGATAGTTGCCTCACATGTATCATTGGCCATCACAAGTCCTTGGTTCAAGAGCTTTACAAAGCATGGCCCATATGTAACTCATCACATCCAAACTCAACAAAACAAGTTCAAGCTACACTTAAACCATCAAAATTAAAAGTAAGTATGGAGTAAAGTAATGTTAGCTTGTTAGAGAGTTAGGAAGTTGAGTGGTAGATCCATCATCATGAGCCATCGATGGATCTTGCAAGAGTAAGGCCAAGTAGAGGCTATTAGATTCATGTGGATTATCAAATAAGAAGTTAGACTAGTTGGTGGTTAGTAGTTAGTTACCATGAGAGAAAAGACTAGCTAAACATGTAAAAGAAGTTAGATAGAAAATAAAGAGAGGTAAAGAGAGCACCTTTCATAGCTTGTCACCTTCTATTACAAGCACTCTTTCATTCCACTCATGTATCACTCTTTCTCCTAATACAAGATCTAAAATAAATGAAAAATACAAAGAGGAAGAAGAAGAACTAATCTAATCTAAACTAAACTACAACATGGAATGAAAAACTATCCTAAACTCTATATATATTGCTGAAGGAGACCCCAGGGGGTATTTATAGACACCAGGGGAAAGGGGGCCAGCTGGAAACAGTTGGCCAGAAGCACGGGCGCAGCCGCGCCCACATGGCCGCGCGCGCGGCGCTTCGAGCCGCGCGCTGTCCCGTCTATCCCCTGTCAGGTTCTGGTCCCGATTTCATGATTTGACACCCTGAGCTGACGAAATCTCCTCCGTAAGGTCAATGGCTACTTGGTAGTCCTTTAATCACCCATTAAATGGTGATTTATAGTCTTTTTCTTCATTTGTACACCATGGACCTAGGATCAAGCAAGCAAAGCTTTATTAGTAGAATTTAATATGAAAGAAATGTGAAGATGTGGTATAAAATATGCAATTTTAGAGACTAATCAGGGGTCTTTTTGACACGCTAAAAAGATAAGGCTCTCAGATTTCACTTCAACCAGTCCGAACGACATCTAAACATGTTGATATTTATAAAAGACAAGTCACAGAAAGCTGATGACCAGTCTAAATTCACCTCAAGTGACAAGGCAGCAATTTGGACTCTATTGATCCAGTAAAGCAGACAATAAGCCAAAAATGCCTGTAAGGAAGCCAAAGCAAGTTTATGAAGCCAGGTCTGATCAAATATCTAGCCTCGTAGAGAATTAGGATTGCTAAAAGGACCGAAGCCTCTAGCTCTGAACGAAGCTCCCATCGGCCCCACCAGTGGCTTATCTTAGAGTTTCGCTTGTAGCTTTATTCTTAACTTCGATGGAAGAAGGAATAGTTAAGCTCTTCTCCGAGCTAAATTTCTAGCTTCGCTAGAAACTTCATCCCCAGCTTCGCTGGAAGAAAGAATGATTCAGCTTTGCTAAGTATTAGCTTCACATAAAGCTTCCAAGGTAACTTCACTTGAAGATAACTTCTCGTTTAGCTCCGCAGCAAGCTTTACCAGGTCATCAATTGACCGTTTCAAAATCCCACATGGGATTAGTAGGTGAACCCAATTAGTTTAGTGGGATTAATGCCACTTTAAGTGGGTGGTTGCACCCGCCCACTTCATCCCACATTAAGTGGAGACAATTAAGCCACGATGGCAAAGAAGAGTTCACATAACTCTCTAGCTTCACTGGAAGCTCGCAAGTATCTTCGCAACAAGGTCATTTGTAGCCTCGCTTGAAGCTAAAGACCGATTCAGCCCTGCTAAACTCAAGGGGATGGTTATACCCCATTTTGGCTATAAATAGTCCTTTATTGAGCCAAGGAGGGGCCAGCTGGTTAAGGAGAGGAGATTGTGTAGGATTTAAAAAAATTTTCAACACAACACTAGAACAAAAATAATTAGTGTTAAATAAAATAACTTGCAAGAAAAGGAAACAAATCTCAGAAATAATGCAAACACAAACACTAGAGATTTTATTCTAGTTTGGTCCTCTTGACCTACATCTAGTCCCCAAGCAACCCGCTTGAGATTTTCCTTATCCTTGATTTTGTACACCCAAAATCAACACCTTGTACACCACTTGACAAATCCCCTTTGTCAAATGTATATAACTCTTCTTACACCAAGAAGACAACAACACGTTGTACAACTTCTCTTCAACCCGAAGACGCTCTTGTACAATCTTTCTCTTTGAGTAATTACAATCAATCCTATAAGCCTTGAATCTGTATGTGATCGTGAACAAGGACTCTTATAGGTGGACTCTCAAAATTCTTGACTAAGGATTGGAATATGTGTGAAGAATAGAAAGTGAAAACAGTTTTCTGAAAAATAGATTTTTGAACAGAGTTTTTGGGAAGAAAACTATTGATATGAATTGGTGATTTAGCCTAGGACAACATCCCTATTTATAGGTAAAATCTATGGTCAGTTAGGGTAGTTATCAGGACAAATTTGAATATTAAAACATTGGATAAAACACCAGAATTTAATAACTGTACGACAGTTACAAACTGCTATAAGTCGACTAGGGGTTAGGGGTTAGTCGACTAGTATAGGCATATTTGACTGGGTTAGTCGACTAATACAGAAAGTAAGTCGACTATATCAAGACTGATGCAGATATGCAAGTCTTTAGAAACTGCTATTAGTCGACCAGCAGAGAACTATTAGTCGACTACAACATGTATAAGTCGACTAATAAAGTTGATAAGTTGACTAACAATCTACTAATAGGAAGGGTCAAGTCTACTAATAGGAAAGGTCAAGTTTACTAATAGGAAGGGTCAAGTCTACTAATAGGACTATTTTGTGAGTGATCAAGGGTTTTAACAAATATCTAAAAAATATACAAAAATAGTACAAATTACATTTGTTATCATTAAAATAAGTTTCAACATTCTCCCCCTTTTTGATGATGACAATGTGTGTATGCACAAGCTCCCCCTATAGAGAAACTTCCCCTACAGAAAACAGGTTATAACAAATATATGTTCTCCCCCTGCATAAAATGGGTTATAACAGATATATATATAATAAGTTGTTGGCCCAAAGGCCTTTCACCCTAGTTTTGATGATGATTAACTAATGTAGTTATGTTTACTAATAATCTTGTGTTGTTTAAGTTTCAGATTATTAACCAAGATATTAGTTGGTGAGTAGCTTCAACAAGGAGTTTAGAAGCTTTTCATGGTGATTCTAGGGCCAAAGCTTCATGATCACACATTGCCTAGCCCATGGATAGAGTTTTGAAGCAAGTCAACTTGAAGATGAAGATCATCAAAAAGACTTAGGTATCCTAGTTTAGATAGTGTGTTTAGATCCATTTGTAAAGCTTAGTATAGTTGATATGCTCAAGTGCACAAAATACACACGTTTCATGTTTTGGATTTGGTTTTCATGAATAATAGATCAAAACAAGTTTAATTTGTTTATATGTATAGTAGATGGTTTCTATTTATACATGCATGCTTAAACTTCTAAACAAACTTCTTTTGACTATCCTATTCATGTTTTGGAAAAATCAAGTTTGATAAAAATACAAGTTTTATTTTTGATAAAATTTGCAAGACTCAAAAATGAATTGATATGATTGATATATGTCTTGAAATTTTTATCACAAGTTTGTGTTTTAATAAAAATGGTAAAACTATTTTTGGGTATTTTTACAAGACTTAAAAGATTTATTAAAATATTTTTAAACTATTTTTTCTGACCCAGATTTCTGTTCCAGGCTTCAACCAGTCGACTAAGTCAACCAACCAAGTCAACTAGGATGAAGTCGGTCGACCGGGCCGGTCGACCGACGTGCACAGATCTGTGCACGTTTGGCAGCTCTGGGACGGTCGACCCGGGCGGTCGACCGGGACTGAGAGCAGTGCTCTCTGTTTGTTTGGGTCGACCGTGCCGATCGACCGTGGTTGCCCAACGGTCACAATTCTGACTGTTGGCGGTCGACCGGGCCGGTTGACCGTCAGCCTGTCAGGCTGCCACATCAGCCTAACGGCTAGTTTTCTGATGGGGCTATAAATACCCCATTTGTTTGAGGTTTTCACCAAGATTTTTAGAGCTAAAAATTCCTGACTTCTTTAGTGTTTTAAACAAGTTTTGAAAAGGGTTTTTGTGCTAAAAAGATTTCATCTTTGTTGTTTTGGGTTTTTGAAAAATCAAAGAAAACTAGGGTTTTGGGAGATTGTATTGATTTTCATTTTCTATCATTTACAAGAGATTTCCCTATAGTTTTTTTTTGTTGCTTGTTTCCAAAAACACCTTGTTTCCACACTTGAGCTTATCTTCTATCCTAATCTATTAGGATCTTGTTTTTGTGGAAAAGAGAAAAGAAAGAGAGATTGAGTTTGTGGTCTTTGGAACCACTTGTTGTAAACACCCTTATTCTTTGTGTATCCCTCTTAGGTAGAGGTGATCGGGTGATTGGTTTGCTCCCTCTAGTGAGAGGTGGAGTTTGGTTGTAAACCGTCTTCGGTAGAGGTGTTATTGGTTGTTTGGCTACGGGCCTACCCCTCGGTTGTGAGGTGGTTGTTTGAGAGAGGAGTTCGGTACTCCTTTGTTGTAAAAATCCTTCTCGGTGAAGGTTCCCTCGGTGGGAGTCCTCGGTGGACGTTATAGTGGATTGGAAATCCTACATGGTGGTGTAGGCGGGGATGTAGAGCAAGGTGCTCGAATCTCGAAACATATCTTGTTGTTAGCGTTTGATCCACTTGTCTCTCTAACTCTCTCTCATTTATTTGTGCAAAGCATCATACTTCATTCATATCATATATTGCTTGTTGTGCCTTGCATAATTCATATTGCTATATCTTGTATATGCTTGGTTGTTTGTGTGTGCCTCACTTATACTTAATCAATAAGAGCTTCACATAGCACCTCAACCCATTCAAGGGGAATCAAGAGGAGTTAGTCCAGAGCCCTTCACGGGGAAGTCGGCTACACTTGTTGATTGTATTAAGTGTGATTATAAAATTTGCATTAGCTTCCGCATTTAGCGCATTTAGTTCACTAGATTAGCACTTACACCTATTCACCCCCCCTCTAGGTGTTTTTCAATTGGTATCAGAGCTAGTGCTCCTGATATTATGCTTAACATCCTAGGAGTGAGATCCATTTGATTTCTAGTCTATTGTTTGCATTTGCTTGTTTGCACACTCATATAATTTACCATGGACTTCATGACCCCACCTAGCTTTGACCCTTCCAACATTGTTGTTTGGAAGTATAGGATGTCCATGTACCTAAAGACCCTAGGTTTGCATGTCTTTCTTGCGGCCACCAAGAAATGCTATCTTGGAGATCGCAATCATATAGGGGCCAATGCACAAGCCCTTGAGGCCATTAGAAGCACATTACCTAAAGAATATCTTATGCTTACTTCTAACTTTGTTTCCGCATTTGCAGTGTGGAACATGTTGACAACCACCACCACCTCCGAGCTTCAATTGCAAATCCAACCGGAGGAGTCTAGTGGAGAATCCGACTCACAATGCTATATGGTCCAAGGGAATGACTCCCTTGAGGTACAATCAGAATCTCTATTAGATGCTAATGATGCTAGTTCTTCATGTGATGATATTGTAGATCCCCATGCTTTAAATGAAGAACTTTCTATTGTTTGTGAAAAATTAATAGATAAATATAATTTGTTGAAAAAGAAGAGTCTAGGCATTAATAATGAAAATAAAAATTTGATTGCTAGACTTGATGTTGTTTTGCAAGAGAAAGAGGAGATTGCTAATGAGAGGGATTCATTAAAATCTCAACTTGATCTTGCACTTAAAGAAAATGAATTTTTAAAATCTAAAAATGATTGCCATGTTCTTTTGAAGAAAAATGAAAATTTGTCTTCAAAAATTGATTTTGTTTTAAAAGAGAATGTTGCTTTGAAAAATAAAATTATTTCTATTTCAAATGATTTAAATATTTGTTTAAAGAAAAATGTTGTTTTGCAAAATAAGATTGATGCACATGTTTGCCATGCTAGGGTAGTATCACACACACCTCCTACTGCATGTGCCACCTCTTCTTTAATTGATAATGATATATTCATGCTTAAGAAGAAGGTAGATTGTTTGGGCTCCACTATGAGCCAATGTGCCATGAACCACTCACGGTTGGAAACCTTGGTTCGAAAGAAACAAGTTCCATCCTTTATGCATGTACACCCTACACGGCATACACATGCTCCTCACGGACACCATCACACCATGTATGCTCATGTGTACACTTGTACACATTGTGGACGTAAGGGCCACCTTGCTAAATTTTGTTTTGATCGTATACATGATTGTAATTTAGCAAAGAATTTTGTTTGGTTTAGAGAAGGTACTAACCCCCATGGACCCAAAAGAGTATGGGTACCAAAGACCAACCCTAGAGTTTTTGATGTAGGTGTGGGCTCTCACATGACGTGACAGTGATGACACCTTGGAGAGGATGTATTCCGAGCTTAAAGGAAATTATTTGGATGCATCACTTTCAAAGGAAGATTTGGTGGGGAGGACCACCTTGTTTTTGGAGACAAGGAGAGTTGCTTCTTCGGTTTTGGTAACAATCCTTTACTCCCATTTATTATTTACATGCTTTCATAATTAAAATTTATAGCATGTTTTGATGTTTTATAGTATGTTTCATTGTCTATGGATTAGTATGTAAATACCATGTTTATTAGATCCTTGACATACATGTATAGTATTTGAGACACACTTGCTTATATGAACCCATACTTAGTGTTCTCACTTTTGTTTAAGCTATAATGTACATCATGAATCTAATACATGTGAATTTACATAGTAATCATGTTTTAGTTTTACCATGATGATTTTTATATTTGTTTTTGATGCTTCATGTTAAGATTACTTGTTTAGATGTTAGTTTTCATTAAGACTAGGATTTATACTTGTGCATATAGTGGGCCACAAATAAATCTATATATGTTGGGCTTGATTGCTTATTTGTTCCCATTAAATGTGCTAGTATAGTCTAGTTTTGATGATTCATACATTTCAAACTTGTATTCCATTTTGGATTTGTTTTATGAGTTTTTACTTCATGTATATTTTGTATTGCCAAACTTTAAGATATACATGTATACCCCTTGAGTCATTTGCCCTTCATGCAAATCTATATATGGACTCAAATTGTGTTTAGGGATATGTATGTATACTTATTGTGTTGACAATTCATACATATACCTTGAAATGAAATTCGTTTTGGTGAAGATTTAGTTTTTTCTTGATTTTGTGTTTAATTGTTTAACTTCATGTATATGTCTATCTTGTCCAAACTATTAGATATACATGTTTATCTTTTTGAGCCACGTACCTTCATGCATATATAATTTGTGGACTCTTTATGTTTTGGATATGTATGTATACTTTAGTTTGTATTAGACATACATATGCCTTGAAGATTAAATAGTTTAGCTGATTTTTATGTTTTCTTGTTTCAAGGAATTTTGAGCTTAATTGGATATTTCACAATGCCATGTCACACATTACTTGTACACTCACCATTTTTATAATATTTCTCATGAGTATGTTTTCATGAGCATGTATGGACTTTATTGAATATTGAGTGTTTTTAAGTGCTATGTGATTTACATGTGTTTTATGAAAATTATTTTTGTTGTATTCCTTGCTTGAAGGATTTCGTACTAGTTTAAAAGTTTTTTCCATTTAACTAGTTACGGTATTCATCATTTTGGTAGAGTTTTTCAAACGTACTTTATTTTCAAACCTATTTTTTGAAAACCCCTACCCTCTACGGGAGGTTGGATGGGAGTCCATGCCTTGTATGTTTATATTGAAAATCATTTTAACTTGTGCATGAGATGGGAGGTAGTTAGATGAGTTATACCATGCTTTTATTGTTATGTCAATTGGTATCATTGAGCCCTTTCAATTGGTATCAATTTGATTCTTTTGTATACTCATATGTTTATTGTGTATGTATACTTTCAATTGGTATCATCTATTAGTGATTGGTACTCATTCTATTTCATACACATATACTTGTTTTATTTGTGCTATTATATTTCTATATCTTAAGCACAAATTTTGTTTATACTAGAGCTTGAGCTTCAACTTCATTTCAATTGATTTAGTTTTCAATTGGTATCTTATTTCAAGCCTATGCATAGTTTGTGTTGGTATTTCATAAAGGGGGAGAAAATTCGATTTTCATATTTCAATTGGTATTTAGTTTTCCACTCCCTTGCTTTATGATAGAAAATAGTCATTTCAATTGTTTATATGACTTAAAAAATTACTATCTTTTGATATCAAGATGTGTTGTGTTTTAAATTGGTATCTAAAATTTTTTGTTTAAAGTAAAATATAAAAGTTTTGATTTATATTTCCTATATGCAAGGAGAGCTTAACATCTCTTCTACATATAGATCATGTTGAGTGTATTGTGTATTGAAGAGCTTAACATCTCTTCTTTATGTGGTACACGTGTGTAGGGGGAGCTTCACATCTCCTCTTATGCATTACATAATGTGTGTTATGTGAATTAGGGCATAACATCCCTCCTTCATGTAATGCATATGTGTAGGGAAGCTAACTTAGCGTCTTCCTCTTCATGAATATTATAGCATATAACATTTATTGATCTTTGTTTATTTTCAATTGATATCAAGATGCTTCATTGACATATTTATCTATTGATATCATGTTGTTTATAGTCACCCCTTATTGACCTTGTTTTTTGTTTTAGACAAAAAGGGAGAGAACATTGTTTGTATTGTTTTGATTGACAAAAGGGGGGAGAAAGATTTTTACCCCTCATTTTATTGTCTTGATTGTTTACCCCTTTGTTAATGATTGACAAAAAGGGGGAGAAAGATTTTGAGTTTTGAGTTTTATATATGCATACTTATGTTTTTGCATATATTAAGTTTTATTGGTATCTAGAGCATCTAGTATTTTTGTTAATGTTTTATTAATTTAATTGGTATCTAGAGCTTCTAGATCATGTTTATGTGTTTTATGCATGTTGATGCATACATGTTTATGTACATTCATTGCATATCTTTTATTTATTTGTTTATGCATGAGTTAAGGGGGAGCTTCTTTGAAGCTTAACTTTAATCCATGCATATATAACTCCATGAGTTTTGTCATCATCAAAAAGGGGGAAATTGTTGGCCCAAAGGCCTTTCACCCTAGTTTTGATGATGATTAACTCATGTAGTTATGTTTACTAATAATCTTGTGTTGTTTAAGTTTCAGATCATTAACCAAGATATTAGTTGGTGAGTAGCTTCAACAAGGAGTTTAGAAGCTTTTCATGGTGATTCCAGGGCCAAAGCTTCATGATCACACATTGCCTAGCCCATGGATGTAGTTTTGGAGCAAGTCAACTTGAAGATGAAGATCATCAAGAAGACTTAGGTATCCTATTTTAGATAGTGTGTTTAGATCCATTTGTAAAGCTTAGTATAGTTGATATGCTCAAGTGCACAAAACACACACGTTTCATGTTTTGGATTTGGTTTTCATGAATAATAGATCAAAACAAGTTTAATTTGTTTATATGTATAGTAGATGGTTTCTATTTATACATGCATGCTTAAACTTCTAAATAAACTTCTTTTGACTATCCTATTCATGTTTTGGAAAAATCAAGTTTGATAAAAATACAAGTTTTGTTTTTGATAAAATTTGCAAGACTCAAAAATGAATTGATATGATTGATATATGTCTTGAAATTTTTATCACAAGTTTGTGTTTTAATACAAAATGGTAAAACTATTTTTGGGTATTTTTACAAGACTTAAAAGATTTATTAAAATATTTTTAAACTGTTTTTCTGACCCAGATTTCTGTTCCAGGCTTCAACCAGTCGACTAAGTCAACCGACCAAGTTGACTAGGATGAAGTCGGTCGACCGGGCTAGTCGACCGACGTGCACAGATCTGTGCACGTTTGGCAGCTCTGGGACGGCCGACCCGGGCGGTCGACCGGACTGAGAGCAGTGCTTTCTGTTTGTTTGGGTCGACCGTGCCGGTCGACCGTGGTTGCCCAACGATCACAATTCTGACCGTTGGCGGTCGACCGGGCCGATCGACCGTCAGCCTGTCAGGCTGCCACATCAGCCTAACGGCTAGTTTTCTGATGGGGCTATAAATACCCCATTTGTTTGAGGTTTTCACCAAGATTTTTAGAGCTAAAAATTCCTGACTTCTTTAGTGTTTTAAACAAGTTTTGAAAAGGGTTTTTGTGCTAAAAAGATTTCATCTTTGTTGTTTTGGTTTTTTGGAAAATCAAAGAAAACTAGGGTTTTGGGAGATTGTATTGATTTTCATTTTCTATCATTTACAAGAGATTTCCGTAGTAGTTTTTCTTTGTTGCTTGTTTCCAAAAACACCTTGTTTCCACACTTGAGCTTATCTTCTATCCTAATCTATTAGGATCTTGTTTTTGTGGAAAAGAGAAAAGAAAGAGAGATTGTGGTCTTTGGAACCACTTGTTGTAAACACCCTTATTCTTTGTGTATCCCTCTTAGGTAGAGGTGATCGGGTGATTGGTTTGCTCCCTCTAGTGAGAGGTGGAGTTTGGTTGTAAACCCTCTTCGGTAGAGGTGTTGTTGGTTGTTTGGCTACGGGCCTACCCCTCGGTTGTAAGGTAGTTGTTTGAGAGAGGAGTTCGGTACTCCTTGTTGTAAAAATCCTTCTCGGTGAAGGTTCCCTCGGTGGGAGTCCTCGATGGACGTTATAGTGGATTGGAAATCCTACACGGTGGTGTAGGCGGGGATGTAGAGCAAGGTGCTCGAATCTCGAAACATATCTTGTTGTTAGCGTTTGATCCACTTGACTCTCTAACTCTCTCTCTCATTTATTTGTGCAAAGCATCATACTTCATTCATATCATATATTGCTTGTTGTGCCTTGCATAATTCATATTGCTACATCTTGTATATGCTTGGTTGTTTGTGTGTGCCTCACTTATACTTAATCAACAAGAGCTTCACATAGCACCTCAACCCATTCAAGGGAATCAAGAGGAGTTAGTCCAGAGCCCTTCACGGGGAATTCGGCTACACTTGTTGATTGTATTAAGTGTGATTGCAAAATTTGCATTAGCTTCCGCATTTAGCGCATTTAGTTCACTAGATTAGCACTTACACCTATTCACCCCCCCTCTAGGTATTTTTCATAAGTGTTTTCTCCCTGCATCATAGCATACATATGATATATTTTTTAAGTGTTAGAAATAACTTATATCATCAAGTCTTTTCTTTTCTTTATATGGTACCTATAAAATAAAACATTGTTAATGGCACCAATCATAACATGATCAAAATATTAATCTTTAGGAATTCAAATCCATTTGAATTTGGTTTTCATCTGTATAAACATAATTGCATGAATTACATATAAGAAAGACAATTTAGAAACAAGAAGTTCATTTTCTTTGTGAAGTCTTTCATTTTCCTTTGATAAAACTTTATTTTTCATCTTTTTATTCTTAAGATCAATATATAACTCATGAAATGCATGTAAGAGTTCAGTATATTATACCTCATCTTCTTCTTGAGCCATAAAGTATATGTTGGCATGTTTAATTGTTTTTCTTCGTCAAAGGAAGATGAATCACTATTCTCCCATGATACTTGATAATCTTTCTTCTTTTTGAACCTTTTGCTCTTGAATTTGCCTTTGTTTTTGAGCAATGAGCAATCCTTTTTCATATGACCAGTTTATTATAATTAAAACATATAGGATTAAACTTACCTTACTTCAAGAACTTTCTTAATTTTCTTGAGAGCATTGCCATCTCTTCATCATCATCATCTGAATTGCATATATCTGAGGATGTATGGAAGGCAAGTACATTCTTCTTTGATTGAAGTTGAAGGTCATCATTCTTCCTGTCTTCAAGTTGTACTTCATATGCCATTAAATTACCAATAAGGTTTTCTAATAACATAGTTGAGAGATCATTTGCTTCTTCATTGCAGTAGTCTTCTTTTCCTAATCTGGTGTGAGTGCACGAAGAACTTGTCTCACTTTTTTGACTTGAGTGTATTCCTTTCCAAGGGCGACTAAGGAATTTGTAATGTCGGTGAATCTTGTAACCATTTCTGAGATGGTTTCATTCTCCTTCATTTTGAAGAGTTCAAACCTATGGATAAGAATAAAAATTTTAGATTCTTTAACCTTATTTGTGCCTTTATGTGTTACCTGTAAAGTTTGCAATATTTGATTTTCAGATCTGACCGTTGACACGCGATTGAATTTTTCTTTGTTCAAGGCACAGAAAAGCGCGTTCATTGCTTTGGCATCAAGATTTCCTAACTTTTTTTGTTCTTCACTCCAGGCGCTATAATTGGTAGTCGGTTTGGTGTACACTGCTTCTACTATATTCCATGGTTTGTAGTTGAGCGATTGCAAGTAAATCTTTATTCTACACTTCCAGTAGTTGTACTTCGATCCATCAAATAGTGGTGGACGTTGTGTAGAGTGTTCTTCTCTGAATTGCGATGAAGGAAACTCCCTTGTCATCCTTGTAAGGTGTTGACCGGGTATGCAGGGCTCTAATACCAATTAACGATCTAAAAATTATGTCAACACAATACTGGAACAAAGAAATTAGCGTTAAATAAAATAACTTACAAGAAAAGAAAACAAATCTCAGAAATAATGCAAACACAAACACAAGAGATTTTGTCCTGGTTCGGTCCTCTTGACCTACATCCAGTCCTTAAGCAACCCACTTGACATTTTTCGTATCCTTAATTTTGTACACCCAAAATCAACACCTTGTACACCACTTGACAAATCTCCTTTGCCAAATGTATATAACTCTTCTTACACCAAGAAGACAACAACACCTGTACACCTTCTCTTCAGCTCGAAAACGCTCTTGTACAATCTTTCTCTTTGAGTAATTATAATAAATCCTATAAGCCTTGCATCTGTATGTGATCGTGAACAAGGACTCTTATAGATTGACTCTCAGAATTCTTCACTAAAGGATTAGAATTTGTATGAAGAATAGAAAGTGGAAATAGTTTTCTAAAAAACAGATTTTTGAACAGAGTTTTTGGGAAGAAAACTATTTATATGAATTGGTGATTTAGCCTAGGACAACATCCCTATTTATAGGTGAAATCTATGGTCAGTTAGGGTAGTTATCAGGACGAATTTGAATATTAAAACGTTGGATAAAACACCAGAATTCAATAACTGTACAACAGTTACAAACTGCTATAAGTCGACTGGGGGTTGGGGGTTAGTCAACTAGTATAGGCATATTTGACTGGGTTAGTCGACTAATACAGAAAGCAAGTCGACTATATCAAGACTGATACAGATATGCAAGTCTCTAGAAACTGCTATTAGCCACCAGCAAAGAACTATTAGTTGACTACAACATGTATAAGTTGACTAATAAAGTTGATAAGTCGACTAACAATCTTATTAGTCTACTAATAGGAAGGGTCAAGTCTACTAATAGAAAATGTCAAGTCTAGTAATAGGAAGGGTCAAGTCTACTATTAGGACTATTTTGTGTGTGATCAAGGGTTTTAACAAATATCTAAAAAATACACAAAAATAGTACAAATTACATTTGCGATCATCAAAATAAGTTCCAACATTCTCCCCTTTTTTCATGATGACAATGTGTGTATGCACAAGCTCCCCCTATAGAGAAACTTCCCCTGTAGAAAATAAGTTATAACAAATATATGTTCTCCCCTGCATAAAATGGGTTGTAACAGATATATATAATAAGTGTGCTCCCCTGCATCATAGCATACATATGATATATTTTCAAGTGTTAGAAATAACTTATATCATCAAGTATTTTCTTTTCTTTATATGGTACCTATAAGATAAAACATTGTTAATGGCACCAATCATAACATGATCAAAATATTAACCTTTAGGAATCCAAACCCAATTTGAATTTGGTTTCCATCTGTTAGTATAAACATAATTGCATGAATTACATATATCATGTACATATGATGTAATATAAGCATTTTTGTCCATATTATTTAGATTTTTAGGAATCCAAATATATTTATACTTTGATTTCATGGTCTTCTTAACAAAAGAATTATCATTATTCTTTTTGTAGACATGTCTTGTTCTTTTAATATTATTTTTTGAACACCAAGACCAATATGCTTATCTTTTGAAAATCCAAGTCCAAAATGATTATATAAAATCTTTTGATATGACATATATCATTTAAATTTTCTTTTCCTTTATTAAACTTTGTCACTTTATTCACAGGTTCTTCATATTTATCTTTGAAACTTGTTATGTCTTTATCTAAAACATAAATTCTTTCATTTAAAGACATAGTTTCTTTTTGTAGGAAAATATTTTCTTTTAAAAAATTCTCATCATCTCTTTTTAAAGATAATATAACTTTTTTAAAATCACCTTTTTGAGAATTTAAGAAAGAAACTTAGAAACATGAAGTTCATTTTCTTTGTCAAGTTTTTCATTTTCCTTTGATAAAAATTTATTTTTCATCTTTTCATTCTTAAGTTCATTATATAACTCATGAAATGCATGTAAGAATTCAATATATTGTACCTCATCTTCTTCTTGAGCCATAAAGTATATGTTGGTATGTTCAATTGTTTCTTCTTCGTCAGAGGAAGATGAATCACTATTCCCCCGTAATGCTTGATAATCTTTCTTCCTTTTGAACTTTTTGCTTTTGAATTTCGTTTTGTTTTTGAGCAATGGGCAATCCTTCTTCATATGACCTATTTTATTACAATTAAAACATATAGGATTAAACTTATCTTGCTTCAGGAACTTTCTGAATTTTCTTAAGAGCATTGCCATCTCCTCTTCATCATCATCTGAATTGTATATGTCTGAGGATGTATGGAAGCAAGTACATTCTTCTTTGATTGAAGTTGAAAGTCATCATTCTGCCTGTCTTCAAGTTGTACTTCATATGCCATTAAATTACCAATAAGGTTTTCTAATGACATAGTTGAAAGATCATTTGCTTCTTTAATTGCAGAGTCTTCTTCTCCCAATTTGGTGTGAGTGCACGAAGAACTTTTCTCACTTTTTCGACTTGCGTGTATTCCTTTCCAAGGGCGACTAAGAAATTTGTAATGTCGGTGAATCTTGTAACCATTTCTGAGATGGTTTTATTCTCCTTCATTTTGAAGAGTTCAAACGTGTAGACAAGAATAAAAATTTTAGATTCTTTAACCTTATTTGTGCCTTCATGTGTTACCTGTAGAGTTTGCCATATTTGATTTGAAGATCTGGCCGTTGACACGCGATTGAATTCTTCTTTGTTCAAGGCACAGAAAAGCGCGTTCATTTCTTTGGCATCAAGACTTGCTAACTTCTTTTGTTCTTTACTCCAGGCGCTGTAATTGGTAGTCAGTTTGGTGTACGCTGCTTCTACTATATTTCATAGTTTGTAGTTGAGCGATTGCAAGTAATCTTCATTCTACACTTCCAGTAGTTGTAGTTTGATCCATCAAATAGTGGTGGACGTTGTGTAGAATGTCGTTCTCTGAATTACGATAAGGAAACTCTGTTGTCATCCTTGTAGGGTGTTGACCAGGTATGCAGGGCTCTGATACCAATTGTACATCTAAAAATTATGTCAACACAACACTAGAACAAAGATAATTAGCATTAAATAAAATAACTTGCAAGAAAAGGAAACAAATCTCAGAAATAATGCAAACGCAAACACAAGAGATTTTATCCTAGTTCGGTCCTATTGACCTACATCCACTCCTAAAACAACCCGCTTGAGATTTTATCCTTGATTTTGTACACCCAAAACTAACACCTTGTATACCACTTGACAAATCTCCTTTGCCAAATGTATATAACTCTTCTTACACCAAGAAGACAACAACACCTTGTACAACTTCTCTTCAACTCGAAGACGCTCTTGTACAGTCTTTCTCTTTGAGTAATTACCATCAATCTTATCAGTCTTGAATCTGTATGTGATCGTGACATGGACTCTTATAGGTGGACTTTCAGAATTCTTCACTGAAAGTTGGAATTTATGTGAAGAACAGAAAGTGGAAACAGTTTTCTGAAAAATAAATTTTTGAACAGAGTTTTTGGGCAGAAAACTATTGATAGGAATTGGTGATTTAGCTTAGGACAATATCCCTATTTATAAGTGAAATCTATGATCAGTTAGGGTAGTTATCAGGATAAATTTGAATATTAAAACGTTGGATAAAATACCAGAATTCAAAAACTGTACAATAGTTACAAACAGCTATAAGTTGACTAGTATAGGCATATTTGACTGGGTTAGTCGACAAATAAAGAAAGCAAGTCGACTATATCTGACTGATACAGATATGCAAGTCTCTGGAAACTGCTATTAGTCGACCGGCAAAGAACTATTAGTCGACTACAACATGTATAAGTCCACTAATAAAGTTGATAAGTCGACTAACAGCCCTATTAGTCTACTAATAGGAAGGGTCAGGTCTACAAATAGGAAAGGTCAAGTCTACTAATAGGAAGGGTCAAATCTACTAATAAGACTATTTTGTGTGTGATCAAGGTTTTTAACAAATATCTAAAAAATACACAATAGTAGTACAAATTACATTTATTATTATCAAAATAAGTTCCAACAGATTGGCTGGAAAAATTTGAGAAGAGATCCCTAGCAAAAGTGTTCTCTTGCCCTCCTTCTTCCAAATCCTCAATTTGCTTTCAAAGCCTTAGAGATTTAGTTCTCTTTTATTTTCAGGATTCTAACACACCTTCTACTTATAGATTTTTAGAATCAAGCGAGAAGGAAATTCTATCAGCAAGGCAACGCGACTGTCTGATCGATTACATCATCAGTGGGATAAAGTGATCGCGCGCTGATCAGATTCCTATCAGCATACTTTCCCAAAAATTCAGAGGAGATCTACCTGTAATATTCTTTTAATTACTTGTAATTTCGATCCTCAATTCATTTTTTCTTGTAAAGTTTTATCAATTTCAATGGAAAACATTTCTTTTTCTAACTATTTTGTTTACTCACATACTTGAGCTATTCATCTCAAATCTATCCTCTAGGATCTTGTATTGTGAGAAAATTTATTTGTGATCTTTTGAGATCACTAAGTGTTGTTTGTGATCATTGGATCACCAAATTGTATTTTTTTCTTTGATTTGTGCTTGACTTTGTGCCTACCTATGTGTAAAGGTGTGAGAGAGAGTTGAGTTTGAGTATTCCTGGCGTGTAAGTTGTAATTCCTCGGCGGAGGTCCCTTTGTGGAAGATCCAATAGTGGATAGTTGAAATCTTTCTGTGTGAAGGCAGAGACGTAGAGCAGTAGCTCAAATCTCGAAAATATATCCTTGTGTTTGCGTTTGGATCTCTCTATCTCTCAACTCTCTTTATATCTTGCATTATTTTTATTGCTCATACATATATATGCTTGATATTGTTTGTGTGCTCACACTTGTATTCAACCAAGAGAGTTATTGAAGCACCTTAACTCATAATTTAGAGAAATAGTAAGGAGAAGTTTCAGAGCCCTTCACGGGGAATTCAGACTCACTCTTGGTTAACCTAGTGTGTATTTAACATTTAGTTTTAATTCTGCATTATTTGTCTTAGATTAGCACTACACCTATTCAACCCCCTCTAGGTGTACTTTTAATTGCCCTATAGACTATACCCATTACCCATTAGACCCAAACCCATTAATCTCTCTTATAAATAATCTCCCAGTTAAACCTAACCCTAATCCCTATCTTCTTCTCCAAATCATGCTGCCGCACTATCCCTCTGCCAGAGCCGCCTGTTGGAACTTATTTTGATGATAACAAATGTAATTTATACTATTTTTGTGTATTTTTTAGATATTTTTAAAAGCCTTGATACACACAAAATAGTCCTATTAATAGACTTGACCCTTCCTATTAGTAGACTTGACCCTTTCTATAGTTGACTAATACAATGTCTAGTTGACTTATCAAAGTCCTATAGTCGACTAAGTCCTGTCCAGAAAAGATATCAACTTTCTGTTTCTTGACTGTTAGCAGCATTAGTCGACTTATCAACATAACTAGTCGACTAATACATGTTGTAGTTTACTAATAATTTCTGCTGGTCGACTAATAGTAGTTTCCAGAGACTTGCATATCTGTATCATATATTTATAGTCGACTAATCCCTTCCGCTAGTCGACTAACCCAGTCAAAAATGCCTATACTAGTCGACTTACTCCCTTACCTAGTCGACTTATAACAGTTTCTGATTGTTAAACAGTTATTGATTTTTTGGTGTTTATCCAACGTTTTGATATTCAAATTTGTCCTGATAACTGCCCTAACTGACCATAGATTTTAGCTATAAATAGGAATGTTATCGTAGGCTAAACGCACCAATTCATATGATTAGTTTTATGTCCAAACTCTGTTGAAAAATTTTGTTTTCTAGAAAACTAGTTCCACTTTCTGTTCTTCACACAAACTTCAATACTCTATTGTGAAGAATTCTAAGAGTCCACCTATTAGAGTCCTTGTTCATGATCATATACAAGTTTTGCTTATAGAATTGATAATAATCACTCAAAGAGAAGAATTGTACAAGAGCGTCTTCTTGGTGTAGAAGAGAAGTTGTACAAGGTGTTGTTGTCGTCTTGGTGTAAGAAAGTTGTATACATTTGAGAAAAGGTGTTTTGTCAAGTGGTGTACAGGTGTTGATTTTGGGTGTACAAAATCAAGGATAAGGAAAATCTCAAGTGGGTTGTTTGGGGACTGGATGTAGGTCAAGAGGACCGAACCAGGATAAAATCTCTTACGTTTGCGTCTGCGTTTGCATTATTTCTGAGTTTTTTGTTCTGTTTCCTTTCCTATGAGTTATTTGTGATTGAAATTTTATTAACACTACTCATTTCTATATTAGTGTTTGTGTTGCCTAGTTACAATGCATAGGTCCTACATTTGGTATCCTGTTTGGAACTACATTTGGTATCAGAGCAAGGTCTGTCTGCATACAACTTTCAAGGATGGCAACGGAGTTTCCTTCATCACAATTCAGGGAAGGACATTCTACACAACATCTACCATTATTTGATGGATCAAACTACAACTACTTAGAAGTGTTCAATGAAGATCTATTTGCATTCGTTCAACCACGAACTATGGAATATAGTAGAAGCACCGTACACTAAGCTGACCACCAATTACAATGCCTGGAGTGAAGAACAAAAAAAATTTGCAAATCTTGATACCAAAGCAATGAACGCGCTTTTCTATGCCTTGAACAAAGAAGAATTCAATCGCCCCAGCTCTGCAAATCAAATATGGCAGATTCTATAGGTAACCCATGAAGGTACAAAAAAGGTTAAAGAATCTAAAATTTCTGTTCTTGTTCACAGGTGCGAACTCTTCAAAATGAAGGAGAACGAAACCATAGCAGAAATGGTTACAAGGTTCACCGACATTACAAATTCTTTAGCATCCCCAATCTTATGACCATAATTTTCAAAATAATTTCAACTCTTCACAGAGTCAATGGGGATTCACCTACCCCGAGTCCAATTTTCAACCAACTCGTCTTCCTTATCCTCCTTGTCCACAATATTTTCAAGATTCATACTCAATTTCACTAGTTAAAAAATAGAAAATCATCAATCTTGGAAATGAGTATGTGTGAGTCCAAGCAACAATCACAGAATCTGACAGACTCACAATTTCACCACAAATTTCAAAGCAAAACTTTGTTGGCCCAGAGGCCCATCACTCTTGTTTTGATGATGATTAACTCATGTAGTTATAGTTTACTAATAATCTTGTGTTTAAATAGTTTAGTTATTGACCAAGATATTATTAGGTGTTTAGCTTCAACAAAGGAGTTTTGGAGCTTTCACATGTAGATTCAAGAGCTCGCGCATCAAGATCGCATCTAGCATTCGGTTGGAATCAAGCTCGTTGGATCGCGTTTGGATCGAGTCGGCTTGGAGTAAGAAGACTTTGGTTTGTGTTTTGTTTAGATCTTGTGTAAAGATAGATATTATTGATATGCTCAAGTTCACATACACACACAAGTTTAAAGTTTATTGATTTTTGGTTAAACCGGTTTGAATATCATGTCAAAAACATAGATATATATATATTATATGTATATTGGATTCTATCCATATATAACATGCTTCAAATTTGTTTCAATATCATATTTTTATATTTACATGAGTTTTAGAGAAAAGGATTTTCCATTTAAAATATTCAAGTTTTGAAAAATACGAATTTTGTGTTTAAGGCAAATTTTAACAACACAAAAATGGTTCAAATTGTTTATAATATGTGTTGAATTTTAGTCACACATATTTGTATTTCAAAGATCTTATAAGAACTTATTTTTGTGAAATTTATGTGATTTTATGGGATTTAATTGATATTAAAAAGTCCAAGTTTTAATCCCTATAATTATTTGACCAGGCTGTCTGCCGGTCATAAAAATGACCATTGTTCGGTCGACCGGAAGGGCAGTTTTGCCCTTTTCTGGCTGCCAATGGGCAGATTTTTGAGAGGGTATAAATACCATCTCTTGAGCTGGTTTCTTCATGGTTTTTGAGGGCAAAATTTTCCCATCTTCTTAAGTGTTTTAGCAACAGGTTTAAAAGAGTTTTTGTGCCAAAAGATTCATTCTTTATTTGTTTTAAAGGGTTGGAAAATTCAAAGAAAAGAGAAGTCTCTGGGAATTATTTTTGATCTTTATTTCTATTTTATCATAAAAGTTTTCTCAAGTATTTTTCTTTGTGATTTATTTTTCAAACACCTTATATTCTCACACTTGAGCTATCATATCTATACTATCTATAGGATCTTATTTTTTAGAGAAAATTGGTTTGTAGTCTTTGAGTTCACCAAGAGTTGAAACCTTCTTTTATTTGTGTGTAGCCCTCTTGCGTAAAGGTGATTGTGGAGGTTGTGTTGGTATCCCTCTAAGTATAGAGGTGATTGAGGTTGTTATTTGGCTTAGTGCCTTATCCCTCTAGTGAGAGGTGATTGTTGTTTGGCTAAGTGCCTATCCCTCTAAGTGTAGAGGTAATTGTTGTTGTACCTTGCCTCTTGTAGAGGTTGTGTTTGTTGGAGAGAGGAGTTGTGTACTCCTAGTTGTATTTATCCAAATCCTCAGTGGAGATTCGCTATGTGGGAAGTTCTTTGTGCACGTTATAGTGAAAATACTTCTGTGTGAAGGCGGGGACGTAGAGCATTGACTCGAACCTCGAAACATATCTTTGTGTTTGCGATTAATCCACTATCTCTAAACTCTCTCTCTTATATCTTGCATTGCATTATATTGTTCATATCTTATATGCTTGGTATTGTTGTTTGTGTGCCTCCCTTATGTTGAACCAAGAGAGATTTACATAGCACCTCAACTCTTATTTAGAGGAATTTAAAGGAGATAATCCAGAGCCCTTCACCGGGAATTCAACTACACTCTTTGGTTACACTAAGTGTATTGCAATTAGTTTTTGATTCCGCATCATTTGTCATTAGATTAGCCATACACCTATTCACCCACCCTCTAGGTGTACTTTTAAACTTCAACTTTTCAAGTCCAATCGCAATAAAACGATGAACGATTCGACTATGAAAAGCTGCTTGAAGCCATGACTCAAGCTCAAATCGCTCGTAATCAAGACATAGATCTAATGGTCCAAACTCTCCATTCTCACCGTCTGACCATTTCTGATGTCGCTAACTATTCTGTTAGAGCTGAAGAATCATGTTATTTTCGAAAACAAGATTTCATTTCAGCACACCCATTTGAACTTGCCCAAACTTCAAATTTTGAAAATGACATTGACAGTTTGGCAAGTTATCACTTTCCTAAAATTGAACTTGAAAATGAATATGATCCTGAACCATAACTTGGTTATTCAATTCTACTTCCTGATTCAATAATGACTCCGGTGTCTTCACCTGATTTTAATCTTTTTCCCGAGTCAACATCGGATCCTGTGCCAATTCATCATGAAACTGAATCGCCAATCTTTTATGATCATCATATTGAACTTGACCAATTTCATACTTTTGAAAGTCACGTTGACAAATTGATAAGTTCTCATTTTTATGAAATTGAACTCAATGAGAAATGTGACATTGATTCTCCAATTTGTGATCAAGTTCAAATTCCTGAATCAATATTGACTCATGTTTTATTACCCAACTTCAGTAATATTTTAGAGTCAGCTTCGATTCCCACACCTGTTATTCTTGACTTGAATCTATTGGCCTAAAGGCCCATCACTCTAGTTTTGATGATGATTAACTCATGTAGTTGTAGCACTAATGATCTTGTGTTTATTTAGTCTTAGATATTTGATCAAGATCTTAGTAGGTGTTTAGCTTCAACAAAGGATTCAAGTCAAGTTTTGAAGCTAGCACGTGTTGATTCAAGCGCTCGCGCATCAAGATCGTATTAAGTACTCAAGAGGAGTCTAGCTCATCGGATTAAGTTTTGGACCAAGTCAAGAAGGAGAAGAAGATTTTCAAGAAGACTTGTGTCAGGTTTTGTAAGTGTTAAGATTTGTTTTTAGAAAAAATGTAATGGATAGATTAGTTGGTGGATTGCTCAAGTTCATATACACACACACAAAATTTAAATGTGTTTTAGAAAATACCGTTTTGATTTTTATGCTTCAAAATATATATGTGTTTTATCAAAACTATTTTAGAGCTTATTGTCAAAAACATAGATATTTTATCTCATATGTGTAGTGGATCATATCCATACACACTAAGCTTAAAAAGTATTTAAGATATCTTATTTCTGTATTTGGAGAAATTTTGAAAAAATCGTTTTTCAATTTGGAGATTATTTTTAAAAAAATATAAATTTTTGTTTAAGTCAAAATTTCTATATCACAAAAATAGTTCAAAATGTTTGTAATATATTTTGATTTTTAATCAAACATGTTTGTATAACAAAGTATATTAATGAACTTATTTTTGTAGAATTTATGAGAATTTATAGGATTTTATTAAAGATAAAAAGACCAAGTTTTAATCCCTTTACATGGCTGACCAGGTCTTCTGGCGGTCGACCGGGCCAGTCGACCGATCCAAAAGTCGGTCAACTGGGCGGTCGACCGATGTGCACAAACGTGCACAGCCAGGGCCAGTCGACCGCACGGTCAATCGTCCAGAGAGCTTTGCTCTCTGGATCTGCCCCGGTCGACTGGACGGTCAATCGATAGGTCAATGCCCTGTAACGGTCGACCGTCCGGTCGACCACTTTTCCCAAGGTTAAAAATCCAACCGTCGGCGGTCGACCGACAACAGGATTTCTTGTTGAGTTGGACCCCAACGACTAGTTTTTGGAGACCTATATATTGGGGCTGTTTTGGGCTGTTTTCAATAAGATTTGAAATGGGTTTTCAAGCTAGTTTTTCCTTTCTTTCTAAATGTTTATCTCCACTTATTTTAGAGCTAATACTTACATATCAAAAGGAGAGTTTTCAAAAGGGTTTTCAATAAGAGATTTCTAGAGTTTTTTTTCACAGAATCCATCCTAGTTTTCTCACACATACTTGAGCTTTCTATTGCTATATCAATCCTATAGGACAGTTGTTGTGAGAGCGTTTTTAGGTGATCAAAGTGTTGAGATCACCAAAGTGTTCATCTTGTATTTGAGGAGGCAAACTTGCAGGTTCGTATTGTTTCGAGTTCTTGTGGGAGCTTGGTGTAGCGGTGCAGCCTCGCCAAGCTAGTGTGCTAGCGTGTGTTTGTTCTTGCAGGAACAAGTGAGGGAACTAGTGAGTCCAAGAGTTCTAGTGTGAACTCCTTATAGGTGTTGCGTCATCGGGTGATCCGGTGGGATCGTTTATAGTAGAAATCCTTTATAGTGTTGAAGGCGGGGACGTAGAGCAAGGGTGCTCAAACCTCGAAACAAATCTCCCATGTTTGCGATTGCTCTCTTTATCTCTCACTTGTGTTTATATCTTGCATGCTTATATTGTTTATCTCCTTTATATGCTTGATATATTTGTACTCTATTGATATATGCTTGGGATTGTTTGCTCACATTTGTATTCAACCAAGAGAGCCATAGTGGCACCTTAACTCTTATCTAGAGGAATCTTGAGGAGATAGTTCAGAGCCCTTCACCGGGAATTCGACTACACTCTTGTGTTATACCTTGTGTGTTTAGCTTAATAGTTTTAATTTGTATAAATAGTTTTTAATTCCGCATTATTCATCATTAGATTAGCTATTCACCTATTCACCCCCCTCTAGGTGATCTTCAATTGGTATTAAAGCTTGGTGCTCTTGATTTGGGTCTAACAACCTAGCGTTAAAGATCCTCATTTTAGCTAATCACAATATTTATTTACACACACGTGGATTTCATGACACCTCCCATTTGATATTCTTAACATCCAAATTTAGAATGTTAAGATGTCAATGTACCTTTAAGCCCTAGGTATTCATGTTTATTTTGCCACTATTAAAGATTCTTATTGTTTAAATGGCAAACATCTTGAGGCTAACACAAAAGCCCTTCATGTTTTAAAGAGTACCCTAAATGATGAATATGAAATCACCTAGAGGGGGGTGAATAGGTGATAATGCTAATCAATGCACAAATTTAAAATGAGATGATGCAACGATCACTCAAAGCAAGATTGGAAGTCGAATACCCCGTGAAGGGCTCTGAACTCCTTCCTCGTGATTCCTCTAAATAAGAGTTTGAGGTGCGCAATGCAATCTTGTTGTGAGAGTATTGATCGACAATATAAGAATGAATGAAAAGCAAGTAAATAACACAAGTAAACCAATCGCAAACATAGAGATTTGTTTCGAGGTTCGAGCACCTAGCTCTACGTCCCCGCCTTCACCCAGAAGGATTTCCAATCCACTAGAACTTCCACAAAGGATTAAAACCACTAGGGAGTACCCAACTCCTCAATCACACTCCTCTAGTCCAGAGGTAGTAGAGCCACAAATACAATAATCACTTGGTGATCAAAAGACCACAAACTCTCTTTTGAAAAAATTTTCTTTACAAAACTCTAGAGAATAATGTATAGGATTGAAGCTCAAGGTTTGTTAGTGAAAAATAAAATAAAGTAGAAGAGAGTTTTGAATCAAAACTTTAGAAAAAAATCAGAGATTAGAGCACAAAAACTGAGAGCAAAAACTTGTTTCAAAAAGGACTCAAGCTTTGATTTCTTTTCAAATGTTGTTGTCGTTCTCCTCAACCCCATCCACCCCTATTTATAGGATATAGGTAGGGATTAAAGGTAAACAATAATTTTGATTAATCAGGAAAGATAACACCTAAAATAAGCCATAAAACTCATTTGGAGAATAAAATCACGTTTTAAAACAAGTTTAAAAAACTAGCCTTTGGCTGTTAATACACTCACGGTCGACCGGTCCGGTCGACCGGTTTTCAAAATTATTTAACCGTTGGCAGGCCCCGGTCGACCGCCCGGTCGACCGTCTCAAACAGAGACTTGGGTGTAGTCAGTCGGTCGAAGCTCGGTCGACCGATATGGGGTCCGGTCGGCCGCCTGGTCGACCGGATAACGTGCACACATGCACGCACCCAACGGTCAGAACTGCGGTCGACTGCTCGGTCGACCGTTCTGACTTGAAACAGAGCCGGTCGACCGTCCGGTCGACCGCAACAGGTCAAAACATATAATTTTGTAAAAATGTTTTTGAGGATATGAAATTTTCAAAAATTATTTTTGTCAAGACTTAGTACACTACAATAAATTGAGTTTGCAAATACTGAAATAGGCATATTAAAATATTTTATACAAGAGACAAAATAATCTTTTAAAAATCTTGTGCAATTTTGTGTGTGTGGGAAATTTGAGCTTCAACACTATATACTATCCTTTAGCAAACTAAAAATACAAAAACTATAGAAAGAAGTCTCTGAACCACGTTGCCGAGTTAGAGCCTCCTCTCCTATAAAAGAGTTCTCTCGCCATCAACTTATCAACATGCTTTTAGCGCCATAAACCTTGCAATATGCTTAAAACCATCAAGACTTGTAACAAACCTGAAATTCATTCTAAAACAACTTATTAGTACCAAATAGCTTCTATTTGTTTTTTTATCATCAAACTTATATAAATAGAGAGTGTAACCTTTTGGGCCAACAATCTCCCCCTTTTTGATGATGACAAAACTTATAGGCTATAACACAAGATATAAAAGGGAGGTAAAAACTCCCCCTCAAATAATGCTATATTAAATAAGTATAAAACAATTTATTATGAGAGAATTTTTGATTTTGAAAATTTGAAAGCAAGGCACCAAACCAAAACACCAAACATAAAACCAAAACATAAACAACATATTTCTCCCTCCTTTTTGTCATACATCAAAAAGGGATATGTTAGAAAAAAAACTTCCTTATTCAATAACACAAACATTTAGTTCACCACATATAAAAGAAAATCTATTATAGTCAACTGATTTAGTAAAAATATCGGCAAGTTGAAAATTGGAAGAAACATAATCAATATCAATATCACCTTTCTCAAAATGATCTCTAAGGAAGTGATATCGAATCTCAATGTGCTTGGTCTTACTATGTTGATTTGCATTCTTAGTCATATGAATAGTACTAGTATTATCACAAAATATTTTTATATGGTCATAATGCAAATCATAATTAAGGTGAGTATGCTTCATCCAAAGGACTTGAGCACAACAAGCCCCCGCCGCAACATACTCCGCCTCGGCGGTTGAGAGGGCTACCGAATTTTATTTCTTGGAAGATCATGAAACAAGATAATTACTAAGAAATTGACATGTTCCACTAGTACTCTTCCTATCCACTCTACAACCCGCAAAGTCGGCATCCGAGAAACTCGTCATTGAGAATTCTCCGGTTTTCGGATACCATAGACCCATTCTAATAGTGCCCTTAACATAACGAATAATGCGTTTTACCGCAATTAAATGAGATTCTTTGGGACAAGATTGGAATCTAGCACAAAGACACACACTAAACATAATATCCGGCCTACTAGCTGTTAAATACAACAAACTACCAATCATGCTTCTATATAATTTTATATCAACACACTTACCTTGGTCATCCTTATCAAGCTTGGTTGTGGTGGCCATGGGAGTGTTGCAAATTTTTGAGTCTTCAAGTCCAAATTTCTTGATGAGTTCCTTGGAGTACTTGGCTTGACCTATGAAAATCCCATCACGCATTTGCTTGATTTGGAGTCCAAGAAAATAGTTCAATTCACCCATCAATGACATCTCAAATTCACGTTGCATACATTGTTCAAACTCCTTGCAAAGTAACTCATTAGTACAACCAAAGATTATATCATCAACATATATTTGAACTATAAGAATGTCAATACCAATATGTTTAGTAAATAATGTGGTGTCTACTTTTCCTTTAACAAAATCATTTGAAAGAAGAAAACTAGAAAGCCTTTCATACCAAGCTCTTGGAGCTTGTTTTAAACCATACAATACTTTATCTAGTTTGAAAATAAAATTTGGATGTACATGATCCACAAAACCGGGAGGTTGTTCAACATATACTTCCTCATCAATAAAACCTTTTAAAAATACACTTTTTACATCCATTTGAAAAAGTTTAAAATTTTTATAGGATGCATAAGCTAGTGTGATCCGTATGGCTTCTAGTCATGCTACGGGTACAAAGGTCTCCTCAAAGTCAATTCCTTCAACTTGAGTGTAACCTTGGGCCACTAACCTAGCCTTATTCCTAATAACATTTCCTGACTCATCCAACTTGTTCCTAAAAATCCACTTAGTACCAATTATTGGTCTATCATGGGGTCTAAGAACAAGGTGCCAAACTTGGTTGCGCTCAAATTGATTGAGCTCTTCTTGCATAGCAAGCAACCAATATCAGTCACCCTCAGCTTCGAGGATGTTTTTGGGTTCAAAATGAGATATGAATGCATAATTCCCACACAAATCATGGAGTTTGGAGCGAGTGATTACCCCCTTTGATACATCACCTATGATGAGATCTTTGGAATGATTTGAGGCGTATCTCCAATCTTTAGGAAGTGGTTGTGATTGTTCCACTTCATCCTTTTGAACTTCACCAATAGGTTCTTGCTTGTCTTCTTGGATGGGTGAGTCCTTCAAGGATATTTTCTCCATGTCCTCACCTAATGAGTCAATCTCTACAACATTCTCAACAATAGTATTAGATTCTTCAAATTTCACTTGCATAGATTCTTCAATAGTATGAGATGATTTATTGAACACTATATATGCTTTGCTAGTACTAGAATAGCCAACAAAGATTGTTTCATAAGCCTTAGCATCAAATTTACCCAAATTATCTTTGGTGTTCAAAACAAAACACTTGCATCCAAAAACTTTAAAGTATGAAACATTTAGTTTTCTTAAATGATAAATTTCAAAAGAGGTTTTGAAAGTATTTTTACACAAATAAATACAGTTGGATATGTAGCATGCGGTGTTTACGGTCTCGGCCCATAAGTATTAAGGGAGCCCATATTCACTTATCATAGTCCTAGCCATTTCTTGAAGAGTTCTATTCTTCCGTTCAACTACTCCATTTTGTTGTGGAGTTCTAGGACACGACATTTCATGCTTAATTCCTTTTTCATCACAATAAGTCATGAAGAGTTGGTTGACAAACTCACCACCTCATCACTTATCCGTAAAATCGAAAATCCTTTTTCTTTTTCAACCCTTTTTCGAAAAATCTTAAAATGCGAAAAAGTTTGATCTTTATGCTCCAAAAAGAAAACCCAAGTGAAACGAGAGAAATCATCGACTAAAACAAAAACATATCTATTTTCATTAAAGCTTTTAGTTTTAGTTGGTCCAAAAAGATCCATGTGAATCAATTCTAATGGCCTAGATGACATGATATCCTTGATTGGTTTGAAAGAAGACTTGGTTTGTTTCCCAAGTTGGCACGCACCACAAATGCGGTCTTTTTCAAACTTCAAACAAGGAATACCCTTCACTAATTTCTTAGAATTTATTCTAGCAAGGTGATCAAAAGATGCATGGCCTAATCTTCTATGCCATAACCATGAAATCTCATCAAAAGCATTTAAACATTTTGTAGAGCAATCCAAATTAAGCATGTCAATAATGTAGACATTATTTTCATGAAATCTAGTGAGAATACAATCATTGATTTTACAATCAAAAATTTTGCAAGAAGATTCATCAAACACAACTTTGAGACCACGATCACATAGTTGACTAATACTAAGCAAATTATGTTTAATCCCATCAACAAGAACTACATTTCAATTAAAGGAGATGCACCAATCTTAATGTTACCTATACCGATGATGGTGCCTTTGGAGTCATCTCCGAAGGTGACGGTGCCACCTTCAACGTACCTTGATAGGGTTGTTAAATTGTTGATGTCCCATGTCATATGCCTTGAACAACCACTATCAAGGTACCACCACTCCTTACGTCTTGGAGTCTTGGTGTGTACCTATATCAAATAATTTAAGGCTTGATGTTGGTACCCAAATTTTCTTGGGTCCTAATGCGTTAGTGTTTCGAATCCAAACAAGATTATTTGTACTATTTATATGATCATAGCAAAATTTAGCTAAATGACCATTCCGGCCACAATAAGTACATTTATAAATTCTTTCATATTTAAAAGCATAATGAGCATGTGGTTTATGAGCATGTGATTTGTGAGCATGGGGTGTTTTAGCATGATTGACATGTGATGTGTTGGCATGATGAACATGTGGAGTTTTGGTATGAGATGTTTTATCATGTTTGGCATGAGGAGTATGCATATGCCTTTTTGAAAACATTTCTTCTAATTTAGTATTGTTAAAAGCACATTCTTTTAAAACATTTCCCAAATCATTTATTCTAGTTTTTAACATGGAAAACTCATTTTCATCAATTTTAGGATATTTAGCTTTGCAAGCAACTCTATAGTCATCAAAATCTCTTTGAGTTGAAATAAGAATAGAAGATAACTCAGCAATTTGATTTTTAAGCATTTCATTTTCCTTTTTCAATTTTGAACAATCTTCCTTTTTAGCATCAAATCTTTCTGAAAGTTCAATGAAAGCTTGTAATAATAATTCTTTACTTATTTCACTTTCATCATCAAGTGGTTGGGTAGTTACCGTAGGTGTGTTTGCCATGAAACACACATTTGTCGTGTCGACTTCATCTTCGGATTCACTTTCCGAGTCCCAAGTGGCTTTGTACACCTTCTTTTCAACCGGCTTCTTTTGCTTCAAGGAGGAAGATATCTTTTTCTTGAAATCTGGACAATCGGCCATGATGTGTCCGGGTTTTTGACAGTTGTAGCATATAATCTTTTTCTCCTCCTTCCCTTCCCATCGCCTTCTATAGTTGAGCTTATTCTTGCGGTACATTCTCTTTACATTTCTCACAAGAAGAGATAGCTCTTCATCATCTTCTTCATCTTCTTCATCATCGTAGTTGGTGGTTTAAGACTTGAAAGCTATAGACTTTTTCTTTTGAGGTATCGCTTCTTCTCTAGCCTTTTTCTCCATCTCATGAGTCTTAAGATTTTCAATAAGACTTATGAGCTCCATCTCGTCTTTGTCATTCAATTCCTTCAAGGTGGTAGTTTTGATTTCCCATGATGAAGGGAGAGCACGAATCACCTTACGCACCTTTTGGTCGTTGCTTATTTCATCACCTAGAGAAGCAAGAGCATTTGTGATCTTAGTAAACTTTGTAATCATATCATCAATAGATTCATTTTCTTGCATTTTAAAACTTTCATATTGGGAATGCAAGAGATCTATTTTAGCTCTCTTGACTTGTGATGTTCCCTCATGAGTGACCAATAAGTGTTGCCAAATCTCATAGGCGAATTTGCAATGGATAACCCGTGTTAAGTCATCCTCATTCAAAGCTAAAAGTAGGGTATTTTGAGCCTTTGAATTAGAATCAAATTCCTTGGAGGTATGTTCGGACCAAGTGTCCTCCTCACCTTCGGGTTTACTAAAAGGC
This sequence comes from Agave tequilana, assembly GCA_038442645.1. Lineage (NCBI taxonomy): Eukaryota > Viridiplantae > Streptophyta > Magnoliopsida > Asparagales > Asparagaceae > Agave > Agave tequilana. The sequence continues at coordinate 71,290 of JAVJIF010016307.1, forward strand.
TTGGTCAAAAACTTAGCAACTAGACTACCTAGAGATTGTAGAAAAATGTTCATCCTAACTTTCCATATGGGAAAGTTGAGTCCATCAAATTTGGGGGGTCTAAATGTTATCGGCCATCTTTACTAGTGTATGAATAAAAATATGAAAATAGTGATTAGCAACTTATAGGATCTCTCAAAGGATGTGAAGCCAAAAACTAGAGTCCTAGTACTGATACCAATTGAAATCACCTAGAGGGGGGGGGTGAATAGGTGATAATGCTAATCAATGCACAAATTTAAAATGAGATGATGCAACGATCACTCAAAGCAAGATTAGAAGCCGAATACCCCGTGAAGGGCTCTAAACTCCTTCCTCGTGATTCCTCTAAATAAGAGTTTGAGGTGCGCAATGCAATCTTGTTGTGAGAGTATTGATCGACAATATAAGAATGAATGGAAAGCAAGTAAATAGCACAGGTAAACCAATCGCAAATACAGAGATTTTTTTCGAGGTTCGAGCACCCAGCTCTACGTCCTCGCCTTCACCTAAAAGGATTTCCAATCCACTAGAACTTTCACAAAGGATTACAACCACTAGGGAGTACCTAACTCCTCAATCACACTCCTCTAGTCCAGAGGTAGTGGAGCCACAAATACAATAATCACTTGGTGATCAAAAGACCACAAACTCTCTTTTGAAAAACTTTTCTTTACAAAACACTAGAGAATAATGTATAGGATTGAAGCTCAAGGTTTGTTAGTGAAAAATAAAATAAAGTAGAAGAGAGTTTTGAATCAAAAACTTTAGAAAAAAATCAGAGATTAGAGCACAAAAACTGAGAGCAAAAACTTCTTTCAAAAAGGACTCAAGCTTTGATTTCTTTTCAAATGTTGTTGTCGTTCTCCTCAACCCCATCCACCCCTATTTATAGGATATAGATAGGTATTAAAGGGTAAACAATAATTTTGATTAATCAGGAAAGATAAGACCCAAAACCAGCCATAAAACTCGTTTGGAGAATAAAACCACATTTTAAAACAAGTTTAAAAAACTAGCCGTTTGGCTGTTAATACACTTACGGTAGACCGGCCCGGATGACCGGTTTTCAAAATCATTTGACCGTTGGCAGGCCCCGGTCGACCGCCCGGTCGACCGTCCCAAACAGAGACTTGGGTGTAGTCAGTCGGTCGAAGCTCGGTCGACCGATATGGGGTCCGGTCAGCTGCCCGGTCGACCGTATAACGTGCACACATGCACGCACCCAACGGTCAGAACTGCGGTCGACCGCTTGGTCGACCGTTCTGACCTGAAATAGAGCCGGTCGACCGCAACAGGTCAAAACATATAATTTTGTAAAAATGTTTTTGAAGATATGAAAATTTTCAAAAATTATTTTTGTCAAGACTTAGTACACAACAATAAATTGAGTTTGCTAATACTTAAATAGGCATATTAAAATATTTTATACAAGAGACAAAAATAATCTTTTGAAAATCTTGTGCAATTTTGTGTGTATGGGAAATTTGAGCTTCAACACTATATACTATCCTTTAACAAACTAAAAATATAAAAACTATAGAAAGAAGTCTCTGAACCACATTGCCGAGCTAGAGCCTCCTCTCCTATAAAAGAATTCTCTCGCCATCAACTTATCAACATGCTTTTAGCGCCATAAACCTTGCAATATGCTTAAAGCCATCAAGACTTGTAACAAATCTGAAATTCATTCTAAAACAACTTATTAGTACCAAATAGCTTCTATATGTTTTGTTATCATCAAAACTTATATAAATAGAGAGTGTAACCTTTTAGGCCAATAGAATATTTATCTACGGTTGCTAATTTTGATTCGACTTTTCTAGTATGGAACACTCTAGTCCCCCTTGGCGAACAAAAGCAATACTATGCGGGGAGCGACTCGGATGATGGAAATAATGCTTCCAATATATGCTACATGGTCCAAGGGGATAACCCCCTTGAGGTAAATTCTGAATTCGAGCTTGATGAGGATGTTGACATGCCATATGATGAGCTTGCTTTACTTTGTCAAGAACTTCTTGAAAAATATGATTTGCTTAAAAAGGACCATAAAAGATTGAAAAATAAATATGAGTCCATTTCAAAAGAAAAGGATTCCTTTCAAAATAAATTTGAAAACATTTTAAAAGAAAATGAATTTTTGAAAAGGAGAATATTTTCCTTATCTTCAAAATTAAATGATCTTTGTGAAGGAAATAATTCTTTAAAAAATAAAATTAATTTGGTGAAAAAAGAAAAAGAGATTGCTTTGGATGAAAATAACTCTTTGAAAAGAAAAATTAATTTCAAAAGAAAAGGAAAATATTTCTAAAAAGAAAAATATTATTGATTCTCATTCTTATCATGCTCTTCCTGCTACAATTAATAAAAATGAGATTCAAGTTTTAAAAAATAGAATAAATTGTTTGAGCTCAACTGTGAGCAATTGTGCATTCAATCATTCTATATTGGAAACCTTATTTCAAAAGAAGCAAGCTCCACATGTTCATGCACATAACCCACGGCATACATATGCACACTTTGCACATCATGATCGCACTCATATACATGCTAGAGTGTACAAATATACACATTGCGGCCGCAAGGCCATTTAACAAAGTTTTATTTTGATAAGGTAAATTCTATAAATTTTGCTAATAAAAATATTTGGGTTCCTTATGATGCTAACCCCCGTAGACCCAAAAGTAATTGGGTACCAAAATTCTCACCTCTTGTATTTGATGTAGGTGTGGGCTCTCACATGACGTGAGAGGGTTGGTGCCTTGGTGGTCGATGCATGAGCTTGATGGACACTAAAATTGATGCATCACTATTAAGGAAGTTTGATGGGAGGACCACCATGTTTTGGAGACTTAGAGATTAATGCATATGGTTTGGTAACTATTTCTAAACTCCTATTTAGTTTACATGCTTTTACATAGATAATATTTTTAGCATGTTTTGATTTTGTGCTTCATGTGGTGAACACTTGTTTAGATGAATCCTTCATTAAAACTTGTGTATATATTTGTACAAGTAGTGAGCTACACTTGATTATTATATGTTTGTGCCCCATTGCTCACTTGTACTCATTACATGTACATGTATAACCTAGTTTTGATGATTCCCTCATTTACACTTTTTCCCTATTTTTGTATATGTTTTGCTTCATGTATATGTTATTCTTGTCTAAAACTAGTAAATATACATGTATACCCTTGAGTCACTTGCCTTCATGCAAATTACGTTATGGACTCGTTTGTATTTGAGATATGTATGTATATTGTTAGTTTTGATAGAACATACATATACCTCGAAGTTTAATTTTAATGAAAAATAAATTTTTAGCATATGAATATGCTTTGAGACTCATTGACTATTTTCATGAATATGCTATTCACATGATGCTTGTGCACTTATATTTAAGTTGTTTACTCATGACTTTATTTTTATGAGCTTTTATGAGCTTTATAGATTTCGAATGTCAACTCTTGTATATTTAGTATGTTTCATGAGAAATATATGATTTATTTTCATGTTTTGAAGGATTTTTAACAAGTTTTTCAAAAATTACTTTAAACTAGTTATTTATTCTTCATTTGGTAGTGTTTTCAATGTACAACTATTTTCAAATCTTATTTTTGAAAACTTCTACCCTATAAGGGCGGTTGGATGGGCGACCATGCCTTGTGTGCCTAAATTGAAAATCTTTTAAACATGTGCATGAATAGGGTGGTAGTTATGAGTTATACTCATGTTCTTCATGGAATCTTATATTTGTATACTCATATTTGTTTTCATATATATGTATGTTTTAAATTTCAAATAATATCAATTTCAATAGGTATTATTTTTTCCATACGTATATATGTTTTGATTGTGCTTGATTTACAATATCTTTACATGTTTAAAGCACAAATTATGTTTATACTAAGCTTGACTAATTTTTAAATGTTAATTGGTATCTTCATGAGCTTATGCATTGTTTTCAATTGGTAATTCAATTGATATTTTATTTGGTATCAAGAATTTACAAGATATTACTAGTGGTATCAATAACCTACAAGTGATATCTTAAAATTTTATTTATTTACAAATGGTATCTCAAAATTTGTTTTATTGACTTAAGGATTTCAAATTTTGTTTTGAAGTGATTTCAAAATTTCTTGATATGTATTGCCTATATGCAAGGGGAGCTTAACATCTCTTCTATATATAAATTCATATTGAGTGTATCTTATATTGAGGAGCTTGACATCTCTTCTTTATGTGATACACGTGTGTAGGGGGAGCTTAACATCTCCGCTTATGTATTGTATATTATGCTTTATGTGAGTTAGGGTCTTGTCATCCCTTCTTCAAGTAATGCATGTATGCAGAGAAGCAACTTCACGTCTCTCTTCTTCATGAATGTATATCGCTTATATATCTTTATTGTTTGATTTATTTTCGCCCATTTGTTGATGAATTGACAAAAAGGGGGAGAATTATTTTGAGAGTTTATATATGCATGTTTATTTTCTTGTTTATGTATATATGTTTTGTTTATGCAAAAAGGGAAGAAGAATTCGGTGAGTTTACTTCATTATTTATGCATGTATGTTTTGTGTTTATGCACCTTATTGTGCACCTTATTGAATATCTTTGTTTGTTTATTGTTATACATGAGTTAAGGGGGAGCTTCTATGAAGCTTAACTTTAATCCATGCATATATAACTCCATGAGTTTTGTCATCATCAAAAAGGGGGAGATTGTTGGCCCAAAGGCCCATCACTCTAGTTTTGAGATGATTAACTCATGTAGTTATAGTACTAATGATCTTGTGTTTATTTAGTCTCAGATATTTGATCAAGATCTTAGTAGGTGTTTAGCTTCAACAAAGAATTCGAAGTCAAGTTTTGAAGCTAGCATATGTTGATTCAAGAGCTCGCACATTAAGATCACAATTACTCAAGAGGAGTCTACCTCATTGGATCAAGGTTTGGACCAAGTCAAGAAGGAGAAGAAGATTTTCAAGAAGACTTGTGTCGGATTTTGTAAGTGTTAAGATTAGTTTTTAGATAAAATGTAAAGGATAGATTATTTGGTGGATTGCTCAAGTTTATAGACACACACATAAAAAATTTATATGTGTTTTAGAAAATACCGTTTTGATTTTTAAGCTTCAAAATATACATGTGTTTTATCAAAGCTATTTTAGAGCTTATTGTCAAAAACATAGATATTTGATCTCATATGTGTAGTGGATCATATCCATACACATAAGCTTCAAAAGTGTTTAAGATATCTTATTTTTGTATTTGGAGAAGTTTTGAAAAAATCGTTTTTCAATTTGGAGATTGTTTTTGAAAAATACAGATTTTTGTTTAAGTCAAAATTTCTATATTACAAAAATAGCTCAAAATGTTTGTAATATATTTTGATTTTTAATAAAACATGTTTGTATATCAAAATATATTAAAGAACTCATTTTTGTAGAATTTATGAGAATTTATGGGATTATATTAAAGATAAAAGACCAAGTTTTAATCCATTTACATGGCTGACCAGGTCTTCTGGCGGTCGACCGGACCGTCGACCGATCCAGAAGTCGGTCGACCGGGCGGTCGAACGATGTGCACAAACGTGCACAGCCAGGGCCGGTCAACCGCACAGTCGATCGTCCAGAGAGCTTTGCTCTCTGGATCTGCCCCGGTCGACCGCTTTTCCCAACGGTCGAAAATCTGACCGTTGGCGGTCGACTGACAGCAGGATTTCCTACTGAGTTGGACCCCAATGGCTAGTTTTTGTAGGCCTATATATTGAGGATATTTTGAACTGTTTTCAATAAGATTTGAAATGGGTTTTCAAGCTAGTGTTTCCTACCTTACTAAGTGTTTATCTCCACATGTTTTAGAGCTAATACTTCCGTATTAAAAGTAGAGTTTTTCAAGAGGGTTTTTAAAAAGAGATATTTTGAGTTTTTCTCCACAAAATCCATCCTAGTTTTCTCACACATACTTGAACTTTCCATTGCTATATCAATCCTATAGGAGAGTTATTGTGAGAATGTTTTTAGGTAATCAAAGTGTTGAGATCACCAAAGTGTTCATCTTGCATTTGAGGAGGCGAACTTGCGGGTTCGTGTTGTTTCGAGTTCTTGTGGGAGCTCGGTGTAGAGATGCGGCCTCGGCAAGCTAGTGTGCTTCCGTGTGTTTGTTCTTGCGGGAACAAGTGAGGGGACTAGTGAGTCCAAGAGTTCTAATGTGAACTCCTTGTAGGTGTTGCGGCACCGAGTGATCCGGTGGGATCGTTTATAGTAGAAATCCTTCATAGTGTCGAAGGCGGAGACGTAGAGCAAGGGTGCTCGAACCTTGAAACAAATCTCCCGTGTCTGCAATTGCTTTCTCTATCTCTCACTTGTGTTTATATCTTTCATGCTTATATTGTTTATCTCCTTTATATACTTAATATATTTGTACTCCATTGATATGTGCTTGGGATTGTGTGCTCACACTTGTATTCAACCAAGAGAGCCATAGTGGCACCTCAACTCTGATCTAGAGGAATCTTGAGGAGATAGTTCAGAGCCCTTCACCGAGAATTCGGCCACACTCTTGTGTTATACCTTATGCGTTTAGCTTAATAGTTTTAATTTGCATATATAGTTTTTAATTCCGCGTTATTCATCATTAGATTAGCTATTCACCTATTCACCCCCTCTAGGTGATCTTCAGAATCTCTAATTTTAAGTTACATTCCGTTGTTGAGAAATGAATGTGGACTTGAGTTTCAACTTCTTGATTTGGACCCACTTCCTAAACCAATTTCGACTCCTGAACCATTACTTGACTTAAGTCACTTTCCTGAGTCTGTATTAGTTCATGTACTTCCTAAGTCTAAGTCAATCATTCCATCTTTTCATACTCCATTTTAGGATAAGAGTGTTGATAAAATTGACTCCGAAATTATTTGTGAAATTTGAAAATTAGAATTTTTTTAATAAAACCGTTCATATATACATTATATTAGTGGGTTATATTAGAGAGATTTCTGGTGGGTTCCTCTAAACTCCACGCAAATTAGATTGGGCTGAATTTCGTGGACCAATCAGACCACCACCTAAACCACCACCTTAAGGTAATATTTTCCTTCAATTTCTTCTTTTTCATGCATCTATGCATTAATTCATACATTGAGGACAATGTATGAGATAGGTGTGGGGGAGGGTCTAACATAACTTAGGTTTTCCTTTTTATTAAAAAAATTAAAAAATAAAAAAATTAAAAAATTAACATTTTCTTTACTTTTAAAAAACTTTTTTAAAATAGAAAAAATATTTTGACATATTTTTTGTAAGAAATTAAGTCAATTTTAAGGAATAGGAGAATCATAATTAGGATTTCTTATACTTGGTCAAAATAAGATTATTTATTTGATTTCTAAGCTTAGAAAGAAAATTTGTGAAAGTAATTTAGTCTTGATCTTTACCTTGATAATATATGCATGCTTTATATACACGCTTAGGGTTCAAAAACAAAGATTTTATGCCTTATTAAAAAAAGAAAAAAAGAAATATATATATATAAATCCTCCGATTAAGCTGGGTATTTGTGCCTCATAAAGCATAAGTATTCACGCCTAAAGGCGGTTCATATAATAAAATCCTTAGTTTTGTGGCCTTGTTTGCTCGAGTCCTTAAGTCCTTGCCCCGATGCCCTAAGTCCGCTTGGTTTGGGAGTCACCGATTAAAGGCTCGTTACATGGGCAGATTAGAAAGCCTAATAGACTAAGGAATATTACCACCAAAAATAAATAAATAAATAAATAAGGCATAAGAGTTAGAGTTAAAGAACCCTAAGTCAAAATTTCACAGTCACGAAGGTTCATATGACTTAGGGTAAAGTAATAGACTAGATGAGAAGTACAATGTGACTCCTTACTTTGATTGATAACAAATTTTTGAATAGAGACTAAGTTTAAGAATGAAAATTTTGGTTTGTCTATAACTTATAGATTACTTAATTCTTATAATAATATTTTAAATATTTTCTCTTTCAAAATGTGTTTTCAAAATACTAACATTTTTCTCTTTCTTTATGGATTTTGTGGGTGCAATCTACTGAAAACCCTCACGAGACAAAACTCGTCCTTTAGGGGGAACTTAGAGGTTTAACGGCTTGTTGCACATGTTCAGTGCAATCACGTGACCTGCAAAAGTGGTCTAATAATCTTTAGTTTAGTTTTGTTGTTTTGCTCGAGGAAGAGCATAAGATAGGTATGTGGGTGTGATCGATCACTTATTGCATAATTATTATCATATTCTTATACTTATTATATAATAAACTCTACTTTTAATCCTAAATATTTTCTAATTTATATGCAGGCCCATTGCTTAAAGAAAGGAAGAGAAACGAGCCCAAAGGCCATCAAAATTCTGATTTAATTCAAAATTAATTCGAACTCAGAAAATCAGGACAGATCAGGGCAAATTAGATCGGTTGAAAACTAGTTAGAATAAATCCCTACAAATCTATTGGTTAAAAGCCTAAGATCAAAAGTCGTTTCGTCAAATTCAGGAGTTGAAACGACCAATCCAGAATAAGATAAAGTCAGATCACGAAGCAAGGAGTTGTGGCCACCTGGCCATAGCCAGGCCATGGAAACGTGGCAAATCCGCGTTTTCGCGGCCGTATTGTTTCAGTTGGGGGAGCGTTTGCTCCCCCTATCTTCCTACGCCCCTCCCCGTTGTGTTTTGCCTATAAATACTGAATTTTTCAGAGCGTACAGGGGGCAACCAAGCAGAGAATAGAATTTAGGCTAATTTGTAGTTTGTAACTTAGGTTTTTTTATTTTCTTTCATGTAATTTTTATTTTCTTTATGTAACTGAGAGGAGAGGATACTTTCATGGAGGAATGAGAGCAAGGATGTACTAAAGGTGACACCAGTGTAAGTGATCTTTTCTTCCATTGTTATTTGAATCGAATCGAAGTTTTTTTTCTTTACTCTTATTTTTATTTACTTCCCTCTTCTGTGTTTATGGATCCAAATGAAACCGATAGCCTCGAAGTTGCCTTGCCCTTGCAAGTGCCGTTGATGGCTTTTGGTGATAGATATCCATTTCTATGGTAGTGTACCTTGCCCTTTCAATTCATAGTGTAATACGGTAATGACCAAGATCCTATTTGTCATACTTTGCTCGCCTTCAAGTAAAGGTACATCGTCGATACGGGTCAAAGGTAAGCAAGCGCCGAAGAGGTAAGTAACTTTTTTAGGTTTTAGTTTTCTTTTCTTTTAATTTTAGTGTAAATTACCAACACCACAATCTTCTAAATTTCTTTCAATCTTTTTCAATTTCTTAGTACATACCCACTTTTATTTTTTCCACCTTCTCTATCTACCACTTTCTTCCTAACTTAACTTTAACTCTTTTTCATTTTGTTTTGAAGAACTAAAAGAAGAATTTTAACTATTAATTTTAGCATAAAAGAGAACTTATTAAAAAGCTTTTATCGCTAGTCCCTCCTTATGGATCACGACCAGCATAGCCACTTGCTATAGCGGTAGTATTGAGTACTTGCACATTTTATTATAAAATTCTAAAATTCTGTATTCTTGTGTGCAGGTTCTAACCTCAATCAATGGACAATTCAGATGATGATGAAGAGAAGATGGCAATGCTCTCAAGAAAATTCAGAAAGTTCTTGAAGCAAGGTAAGTTTAATCCTATATATGTTTTAATTGTAATAAAACATGTCATATGAAGAAGGATTGCCCATTGCTCAAAAACAAAGGAAAATTCAAGAGCAAAAAGTTTAAAAAGAAGAAAGATTATCAGGCATCATGAGAGAATAGTGATTTTTCTTCCTCTGATGAAGATGAAATTACTGAACATGCCAACATTTGTTTTATGGCTTAAGAAGAAGATGAGGTACAATATACTGAACTCTTAGATGCATTAATAAGTTATATAATGATCTTAAGAATGAAAAGATGAAAAATAAAATTTTATCAAAGGAAAATGAAAGACTCATCAAAGAAAATTCTGTTGATGTTTCTCACATTTCTTCTGTAAATCTCAAAAGGATGACTTTGAAAAAGTTGTATTATCTTTAAAAAGCGATAATGAGAATTTTTTAAAAGAGAATGTTTTTCTTAAAAGAGAAACTATGCCTTTAAATAAAAGAATTTCTGTTTTAGATAAAGACATGACAAGTTTCAAAGATAAATATGAAGAACTTTTGAATAAAGTGATAAAGTTTAATAAAGAAAAAGAAAATTTAAATGATATATTGTCATATCAAAAGATTTCATATGATCTTTTTGGGCTTGGATTTTCAAAAGATAAGCATATTGGTCTTGGTTGTTCAAAAAATAATGTCTACAAAAAGAATAATGATAATTCTTTTATTAAAAAGATCATGAAATCAAAGTTTAAATATATATATGGATTCTTAAAAATCTAAATAATATGGATAAAATGCTTATATTACATCATATATACATCATATATGTAGTTCATGCAATTATGTTTATACTAACAGATGGAAACCAAATTCAAATTGGGTTTGAATTCCTAAAGGTTAATATTTTGATCATGTTATGATTGGTGCCATTAATAATATTTTATCTTATAGGTACCATACAAAGAAAAGAGAATACCTGATGATATAAGTTATTTCAAACATTTGAATTTCTAACATTTGAAAATATATCGTATGTATGCTATGATGCAGGGGGAGAACACTTGTTATATATATATTTGTTATAACCTATTTTCTGCAGGGGGAGTTTCTCTATAAGGCGAGATTGTGTATACACATTGTCATCATCAAAAAGGAGGAGAATGTTGGAACTTATTTTGCTGATAATAAATGTAATTTGTACTATTTTGTGTATTTTTTAGATATTTGTTAAATGCCTTGATCACACTCAAAATAGTCCTATTAGTAGACTTGACCCTTTCTATAGTCGACTAATACAATGTCTAGTCGACTAATCAAAGTCCTATAGTCGACTAAGTCCTGTCCCGAAAAGACATCAACTTTCTGTTTCTTGACTTTTAGTAGTATTAGTCGACTTATCAACATTACTAGTCGTCTACTACATGTTGTAGTCGACTAATAATTTCTGTTGGTCGACTAATAGTAGTTTCCAGAGACTTATATATCTGTATCATAAATTTATAGTCGACTAATCCTTTCTGCTAGTTGACTAACCCAGTCAAAAATGCCTACACTAATTGACTTACTCCCAACCCTAGTTGACCTATAACAGTTTCTAACTGTTAAATAGTTATTGGTTTTCTGCTGTTTATCCAACATTTTGATATTCAAATTGTCCTGATAACTGCCCTAACTGACCATAGATTTCAGCTATAAATAGGGATGTTATCCTAGGCTAAACACACCAATTCATATGATTAGTTTTCTGTCCAAACTCTATTGAAAAATTCTATTTTCCAGAAAACTAGTTTCACTTTCTGTTCTTCACACAAATTTCAATACTCTATTGAGAAGAATTCTAAGAGTCCACGTATAAGAATCCTTGTTCACGATCACGTACAAGTTTCAAGGCTTATAGCATTGATTATAATCACTCAAAGAGAAGAATTGTACAAGAGCGTCTTCTTGGTGTAGAAGAGAAGTTGTACAAGGTGTTATTATCTTCTTGGTGTAAGAAGAGCTGTACACATTTGACAAAGGGTGTTTTGTCAAGTGGTGTAAAGGTGTTGATATTGGGTGTAAAAAATCAAGGATAAGAAAAATTTCAAGCTGGTTGCTTGGGGACTGGATGTAGGTCAAGAGGACCGAACCAGAATAAAATCTCTTGTGTTTGCGTTTGTATTATTTCTGAGTTTTTTATTCTGTTTCCTTTCCTACAAGTTATTTGTGATTGAAATTTTATTAACACTACTCATTCTATATTAGTATTTGTGTTGCCTAGTTGCAGTGCATAGATCCTACATTTGGTATCCTGTTTGGAACCTACACCGTCGTGTCCTACCTCCGGAGCCCACCTGCTGCTGAATCCCTTTCCTCCTTATCTCCAACATCTACATCCCCAGCGTAACCACCCCCCTTGGCCTATGCCCTAGCCCCGACTTCCCCTTCATCACCACCATGGCCGACATCCTCCTATGCTGCAAGCCCACTGACCATCCTCCCCATGGCCTGCACCCTGTCGCATCTTCTCCTATCCATCTTCTTCTCTCCACCAAGCCACGCCAACACACCACACCCCCATCATCCACGGTAGCACTACCTCCACCTCTACCGAGGCCTATGGCTTGCCATGTTTTGCCTCCTCCTCTATGCGGTAGACCCTCTCCAAACCCTGCAAACCGGTGGCTCCACCCTCCTTCCATGCCGTGCAACCTCCTAGCAGCATCCACCCTATGGCAGCCCATGCGTGCTTCTCTCCCCGACACTCCTCTAGCAGCCCGATCTTCTCCACGGGCACTCCGACAAGCCATCGTGTCCCTCCGCGGCCTCTGCCTCTGCCATCGAGCACACCAGGTTGCCACCCCTTGCATGCGTGAGCCTTTCTCTCTCTGGGTGCTATGTATTTATGTGTGTGAATTTGTGTGTTATGCTGTGTATTATGTGTGGGTACATTTGTAAATAATGTGTATTTTGGGTGTATTTGTATGGCGTGCTTGTTTATTGTGAATGTTTAATTATGTAGAGGTGTATGAGTATATTCATGTATGTATACAAGTGGGTGTACGTGTGTGTACATGAATGTAAGTGTATTAATATGTGTGAATAATCATGTATATATGTTTGTGTGTTGCATACATGTACATGTATACATGTACGTGTATGTACTGTGTATGCTTGGTGTATGCATGAGTACATGTATGTGTATATATAGCATGTATGAGTATATATATGTATGTAGTATGCTTGTGTATACTAGTGTGAGTGTGTGCAGGTATGTGTAGAGTGCATGTGCCGTGTGTGTTGTAGATGTGTTTACTACATGTATGCGTGTAAGTAAAATTGTGTGTTGGTTGTATATTGCAGCATTGCAGACTCGTTCGTGCAGTTCAAACCAGTAATAGGAGACCCGGACCCGATCCGAATTCGTGTTCGCTGTGGACCTGATACATTCACGATTCGAAGACTGACCAATGAGATGATCCGGAGATCTGAGCTGTTCGTGCAGTGAAGACCAGCCGGCGATTCGGGCCCAAAACCGCGTCATTTCATGTGTGTTTATTCTTATGTTATTTCCTTATTTACTGTTGCCAGTGGTATTCGTGTATCTATTCATATTATTTCATGCGATCATCTGATACATTTTACCTGTATGAATATGGATATTATTTCATGAGATATCAGTGCGTTTACTTTAATTATATAGCTTATTTGGGCGCTTATCAATGTCATTTCATGTGTTATTTTTTCTACGCTATTGGTTTAGGCCTAGTATTGATATATATTAGACTGTCACTTGTATCGATCTACAAATTGGCTGGTCTAGTTCATATTTGAGGATAGGTGGCCTATTTTTATGTGAAGTATTTGTTGAACAAATTGGTAGATGATTATTCCGAGCAGAGCTCATTTGGATATTGAGGACGTGTTAGATATGATGTTGCTTTATTGACAAACTATTTTACCGATACTTAGATCTGTGTATGACTTAGAGTGAGAATTGTCTTGAGCTTCGTATTCCTTTCATTGGATTCACGATTGATATGTAGATGGGATGTAGGATGGTTGGATTATGTTCAGATGTGAAAATATGATACCCTTGACTCTGATGTATACGATGGGACAAGACTTTTGAACTATTAGGAGTTATTATTTCTGAATTCTCCTATTGGTGAGTTTGACTGAGTATTGATGACCTTATTAATATTGACTACTAGATATAAAGATGATCTAGATTACATAATCATCGAGAACGTTACACTCTTTAGTTATGATCTAGATTTGTGTTGGGTAATTCTAATCTTGAGGACGTTCTACTCGTCATTGGTGATTTCGATATCCGTTGACCTAGTTAATCTTGAGGATTAGAGAGATCGGTGGCGATGGGAGAACTAATTTATTATTAGTCTTTTGAGATTGTGGTTACTGTATCAGATACCCCAGCATGGCTTGATCTGTGATGTTTATAATGACAGTATCAAGATTATGAGTTGATGGATCAGTTATTATTATATGCAGCATAGGTAGATGAAATCTTGTTCAGTTCTATATGAGATTGTACATCGATTAGATGGTATATGACTTGTTATTGTATTAATTCATGTTACTGAAATTTATTGGGAAAATATTGTCAGACCGTAACACATGCATTGTTCTATTATTTTAACGTTTACACGGTGATATTACTCACATTGTTACTGTTACCATCATTGACATTGTTACTGTCATTGTATCATCCCAGTAATCAAAATAATATGGATATTGATTGATCTAAATGATAATATAATAGACAACTTACACTAAGATTGGAGAAATTGATAGAGAAGACATCATCTGTATTTTGTGTGGACCAAGGATACAGGTTGTGCAGCCAAGATACGGTTCCACTGCACAGTTCTGGGGGATGACTATCATCCTGTATTATTTTCATTGTTATTGTTATTGACTACCTAGCGGTAGGACCTGATTCAGCGCCAGGTAATTGGGCCATGGTTCCAGGTATGTACAGAACTTGCCTACAATATAGACAATGTCTCCATCTATTGATTTTAATAACTTAGGACCCCAATTGACATGTGCGGTAGATGTAGTATGGGATGCATCTACTACATGTGATAATTGGTGTTCGCTGACAAAATAAATAATAATGAACTATTCATAACATACTATGACTGATTGTGTTCACCTTATATATATACTTTGTTGGACACCGATAGTACACAAGACCTGATTGTACACTAGACTCTAGGACTGACTTACTTTATCCACCTAATATATAGATTGTGATAGACACCTGGCTTTACCACATGGTTTTAGAGTAGTCCTTTATCATCATTATTTATTCATATGTTGTATATTATAGTATTTTTCATGCTTAACCATTTCATTATTATATTGTATTTCATCACATTATATGTACGTGCACCTTCCCCTTTATTCTTGTACACTCATTGGGAGTTCTAACTCCCTAAATTTGCATATTTAGGCTTATGGTTATTTTTATTGCTAATCAGGTATTTGGGGAGGATCATATATATTACGAGGAGTCTGATGTTTACTCTGTTTGACCCTAGGGTATTCTCCTTGTCTCTTTTTATATTCAGTCATTTTCTTGATTCTCTATATATTGGACTCAATGCTTATTCTATTCCTTTATTCATCTGTTATCATATGTGGTGATTCATATATTATATTACAGTGTTATCATATTATCATAGTGATTATATAGCTTGTTCAGATTACTTTAGGCTTAACGTGTATAATTGGGGTATTCTCCTCGTGTATATACGTCGCCGACTCTCATCACGACTCTGTTTTCACGTATTTTGGGAAGTGGGGCATAACAGTAACAAACACCCATGCATTTGGATATATTATTTCAGCTTGACATCACCTAGTTAAGTTGGAAGAAAAACGTGCATCATACCTTCGATTTTGCTGAATTCTACACTTACCCTTTAGAAAGTTACATGAGCTACTCCTTAGTGCTTAAAAAGGTTCACCATTGATACATTAGGTCACAAGGGAGCATACACAAACAGAGTAGATAGTTTACATAAGAGTACTAAGTTTAACACTTTTACACAACCATAATTTAACATAGTTTTAAACTACAAAAGCTATCAAAAGGGGTGATGTCGTGACTTGAGTTTCTGTGTCAGAAGAGATTAGTACTAGACCAAGTCTTTTTCCTTATTCTGACCTGAAAACATAATTAGTTTAATGGATTGAGTTCAACAGCTCAGTGAGTGAAGAATCATAAATTTTTCAATTTAATTAAATGATCAGGCATGTAAATATGCAAAGTTTTATGATAAGCATAAATGGGCATGGTTCACATGATTTGAGAACTACTTAATATTATTGCTCTTAATTTATAATGTAATCGTAGCATGGGTAGTAAACATCAATATGCACATCACCAATTTCCATATTTTTCTTTTTATAGTCAAATATGCACCATTCGGGCACACCCCTGTCCGCCACAACAGCGATCCGAGACCATCCGCCATGGATGCTCAACTCGAGCGAGGCCGTCTCATTAGATGGGGCCCCTACTTCCAAGACAAAGACCCTCCATGAAGACTGTCTCTCCTGTGATTCGCGGATTCAGTATGCGATCAGATTGTTCCCACGTTCTAAACGATACAACGCCCCAACATCAATGCGGGTTGTTAAGGATAGTGACAAATATCTATGCATGGCAATGCTTGCAATCAAGCGGCGTGATCTGGGCAGTTGAGGAAATTATAACATGCAAATTATGATGTTATGAAGATTCAAAATTTCTGCACCTTAAATTATGACCCCAATAAGTATAAATACACCTTGATCTCTATTGAGAAAAAAGAGCTTCTAATTATCACCAAAACACACTGTTCACAAGTATTATCTGCTTTCTCCAAACAAGGATACTTATTCTCACGCCCAAGGGTCTTCGCACGACACCACACCAGTGCTCCTGACCTGATAGGCATGATTTTCTTCTGTGTTCTTAACAGGATCAATTAAGAGCGTCTAACTATTTGTGGCAGAAAATCCCCACCACATTGGTGCTTTAATTTAGAGCTCTTGAGTTTCGCTCAAGGTTTCCTCCCCTTCACCAAACACTATCCCAAAAATTCCTCCTTAAACAGCTTCCCTAATGACAATGGCCCTGACAAATAAAGCCACCTTGCAAACTGCTACCCCGAGCACCGCCGCCAAAGGCAAGAAGACCGTCAATGGGGGCACTAGTAACATAGAGCTCCACCCATATCCCAACGTTGTTCTTCAATTGGACATGGAGGAGCATTCATTCCCAACAACCATACTGGAGGAGACAGCCAATGAGCATAAGTCTCGACTGCCTGCTGAAGGATGACTCCTTCAAATGTTAGCCCAACTCCAAAAATGGCTGGACGAACAAGAGGCGGAGGCGGCCGCGAGCGTGAGAAGTCTCCCTAGAGAGATGCTGCTACGCACATCCAGAACTAACCCCTCGCTCAGATGGAGGTATTCTAAAGAGCCCAGGTGAGGGGCTCAGATGAGGAGGAGTCCCGAATTCATCCCTTACAGTTATACGCCATGAATACGGCCTGCACTGGGGCTAGTCGAAGGCATCATCTCCACGTCCCCCACATCTCGAGGAACAATCTAATGAGAGCTAACCATCCAGATCCACGAAGACTCCTCACATTGAGGACTTGGTGGAGATGGTGAGGAAGCAGATCGATGAAGACAAACTGCATTCCCATGGTGGGCCAGGATCTTCCATTCTGAGGATCTCTGATTCCCCTCTTTTGGAGGAGATCATGTCTCATCGCTTTCCAAAGAAGTTCGTGATACTGAGCTTCATTTGTTACACTGGAGCGATCGACCCCATCCAGCACCTCCGAGCCTATTAGGTCAAGACGACAGTCCACTACCACGATGATTACACCTCATGTATCAGGTATTTCCTTTCAGTCTCAAAGGTCTAGCCTTGGACTGGTTCTACTCCCTCCTATCACGATCTCTCTGAAGCTTCGAGAAGGTTAGCGATGCCTTCTTCAACCATTATGCCTCGCGGCAGGAGTCTAGGAAGAACAATAATCACCTCCTCACCATCAAGATGAAGTTAGGAGAGACCCTCAAATGCTATATCAGTTACTTCTAGAACCAGATGTCTTTGGTTTATAGCTATAGCGATAATGTTATTACAACCGTGTTTATTGTCGGACTGCAAACCGACCATTCCTTTTGCAAGCATTTGGTAAAACAAAACATCACCAACATGAAGGATATCCTATCTCGAGCCCATAAGTATGTCTAGCTGGAAAAAGCAATGCGAGGCTCGATGACTCGACATCCCAAGCAAGACGACGAGGGAAAGAAGACCAAGCCACACTCTGCTCCTTTGAAGAAAATTTAAAATCGGGGGCAGAATGGCTCCAAGAAGTGACTTTAATCGAGTTCTTCCTGGAATCCCATTGAGGTTTATGCAGTTGACACGGGCTTCACCCCTTTCAAGACCTCCATAGACCGGATGTTCAGTGTGATTCAGGACTAATCCTGGCTAAGGCATCTGAGACTGCTTTCACCTAATTCGAATGATCCTGGAGCCGGAGGCTACTGCATCTTCCACGACGAGATGGGCCACCGTATAGATGATTGTTGACATCTCCGGAAGCAACTACAAGAACTTGTCAACCAAGGGTACTTCAAGGAATTCATCTTAAATCCTGGAGAACCCTCGGAGGTCAACTTGCAGAAGGAGGTTCTAAATCTCAGCAACGGAAGAGTCCGACGAGTTTTGCTCTCGTCAATTACTGGGAAGTGGATGCCATTTTTGGCGCCTACCCGCTGGACGGCACCACCTCAAGAGAGAGGTCCATTTATATTAATGAGGCCCAAAGGGTCAACTATCTAATGATCATGATTAGTTCCCCTCTGACCCTAAGCAAACCAATCATGTTCTTATAAGCAGATTCATATGCGGTTCTTTTTCCGCACAACGATGCCCTGATCGTCACCTTTCACATCGGCAACAACCGAGTGTCCAGAATTTTGATCAACAGCGGAAGTAGTGTCAACATCCTATACGGAGGTGCTCTGGACAGAATGGAGGATACCCTGGTGGTAGCCCAAGCCATGATCAATATTCAAACTCAATGGGTTTGACGGGAATGAGATTCGATCTCCCGGTATGATCTCACTTCTGGTCCGCGCCGATCCATACAATGTTATCACTGAGTTTTTTATGATCCACATTGAGTCCCCACACAACGTAATCCTCGGTCGGCCTTTGATCCACATGATGAGGGACGTCCCATCCAGCTGCCACCAACTTTTCTGATATACCACCCCAACGGGAATCACAAATATAAAGGGAGACCAAGCCATGGCTTGGAGCATCACTGCCATTATTTGAAAGAAATCTGGATGGACGATAAAGAACGCAAGGGTGGCCTCTGACCAGGATGATTCCCAAGGGAAGAAGCAGAAGCAGTCGCCGCCCCATAGCAATTACAAAGTGGTGGAATCCAAGAGATTGACTCTTTTGATAGAACAGAGGCTTCCGATAGTCAATCAGAAGAAGATGCAGAGCTGATACATGTGGACTCATTGCATCTGGAGCGAGCCCTCAGGATCGGGGCAAATCTTCCGCAGATGAAAAGATACGGTTTAAATATTTCTTATCTTATAATCTAAATGTGTTCGCCTAGACCCCCACAGATATACCAGGAGTCGATCCATCCATCATCTATCAGTGGCTATCCATTGGCCTAGAGGTCAAACTAGTCAAGCAAAAAAGATGGAAGATGAACGCAAAATGATGCCAAGCTCTCCACGAAGAAGTTGACTAATTGCTAAGAGCTGACTTCACTAGGGAGACACACTATCCTAATTGGCTCACCAACTTGGTCCTGGTGAAGAAGAAGAACGGTAAATGGATAATCTGCATCGATTTCACCAACTTCAATCAAGTCTGTCCCAAAATAGCTTCCCTCTATCGAGAATTAATTAACTGGTGGATGTGACAGTGGGTCATGAGCTATTAAGCTTCATGGATAGCTACTCTGAGTACAACCAGATCAAGAGACATCCTGAGAATGAAGACAACACGACATTCATCACCGTTCAGGGGATCTACTGCTACAAGATGATGCCCTTTGGATTGAAGAATGCAAGTAACTTTCCACCGGATGGTCAATAAGGTCTTTGAGGAGAAGATTGGGTGTACTATGGAGGTGTATGTCGATGACATGCTTGTGAAGAGCCTCCGGTGTGTCGACCACCTGCATCACTTGAGCGAGTCGTTCGACCTTCTCCTGAAATATAAGGTCTGACTTAACTCCAAGAAATACACCTTTGGAGTGGCCTCTGAAAAATTCTTAAGATATATGGTCACTCAGTGAGGGTATCGAAGCCAACCCCAACTAGGACATGTGTCAAGAAGGTTCAGATGCTTAATAGACATCTTACAACTTTGAATCAGATTTCTCAGCCAATCCATAGATAAATGTAAGTTGTTCTTCCAAGCCAGTAAAAAGAACGGAGCAGATTTTCATTGGAACGATGAATGTGAGCCACGTTCCAAGGCCTGAAGTAGTATCTGGCCTCTCCTCCTCTCTTGTCTAAACCTGTCACTAGGGGGACACTATTCTTTTACCTTGCTATATCAGAGTCAGTTGTGAGCGGAGTCTTGGTTTGAGAAGGTGAAAGTATTCAGAAGCATGTCTACTACATCAGCAAGTCTCTGCTCAGTGTCGAGACTTGATACAAAATGATGAAGAAGATGGTTGAAGCACTACTTCTAATCTTTTCAGATCATTATGCTAATGTAGAACCCTCTGAAAAGCATTATGGAGAATCTGTAGGCTACCAAGCGGATAGCAAAGTGGACCACGTAGTTGAAACCCTATGGCACAAGTATGAGCCAAGGACGACAATTAAAGGGTAGGTCTTGGCTGACTTCATCGTCAAGTTCACTCTGGGACCACCAAAACCATGCAACTTGCTAGAGGCATAGGTCCTTAATGTGGATGGAGCATCAAATAGCAAGGGTTTCGGGATAGGGATCATCTTCACTACTCTAGAAGGATCTATAATTGAGCAGTCATTCACCTTAGGCTTTTCTACCGCCAATAATGAGGCCGAGTATGAAGTCGTCATCACCGTTCTTAAAATGGCTGCAACACTCGGAGTTACTGGACTTGAGATCTGTCGCGACTCACTACTAGTAGTGAGTCAAGTCAGAGAGGAGTACACCATCAAGGACGAGCGAATGGCAGCATAGCTGTAACTCTTCCTCAGCCTGAAATCAAAATTTACATGTTGTGAATTCTAGCAGATCTCTCGGTCGGATAACAATCACGCAGACTCTCTTACCAATCTGGGGTCAGCTGTTGAGTACAAGGGAAACCCCTATTACACACATCGTAGAGCCTAGCATTTAGCGATCTGGGGGTGAGGTGTTTCGCCTAGATCCTCCCTAAGATGGAGAGACCCTGTCATCTCCTACCTAGAGGATGGGGTCTTGCCTGGTGACAGGGATGAAGCACAAAAGTTTATACACTTGACCACAAGGTACGTTCTTCTGGAAGATCTCCTATATAAGAAATCCTACTTCAAGCTTCCCTCTGACCCTTATCTAAGGTGACTCGGACCAGACAAAGTAAAGAAGGTAATGTAAGAGATCCACAACGGTGACTGTGGGAATCATGCAGTCGGCCGATCCCTCACCAATAAAGCCATCAACTAAGGATACTATTGGCCCAAGATGTTCCATGATACCAAGAAATATGTGAAGAAATGCCCACAGTGTCAAAGGTTTGCTCCATCCTTGAGTAGAACAAGTGAAGACCTCCACACACTCTGGATCCCCTGTCCCTTCATGCAATGGGACAGGATGTGGCAAGACCCTTCCTCGAGCACAGTCTCAGTTCTGATTCCTACTAGTTCCCACTGACTACTTCACAAAATAGATCAAAGCTATGCCTTTTTTGAAGTCACTGGGCACCAAGTGATCAAGTTATTATGACAGAATAATGTTTGTCGCTCCAGCCTCCCATACACTATTATCTGAAAATACTCCTAGAGGGGGGTGAATAGGTGTACTAGCTAACCTAATGACAATGATGCGGAATTAAAAATTGTTTATGAAAATTAAAATTATTAAGCTAAACACACAAAGTATAACACAAGAGTGTAGCTGAATTCCCGGTGAAGGGCTCTGAACTATCTCCTCAAGATTCCTCTAGATTAAGAGTTGAGGTGTCGCTATGGCACTCTTGGTTAAATACAAGTGTGAGCACACAATCCCAAGCATATAACAATAGAGTACAAGATATATCAAGCATATAAAGATATAAGCAATGTAAGCATGCAAGATATGTAAACACAAGTGAGAGAGAGAGAGATGAGCAATCGCAAATATGGGAGAATTGTTTCGAGATTTGAGCACCCTTGCTCTATGTCCCCGCCTTCAACTCTATGAAGAATTTTCACTAAAATCGATCCCACTGGATCACTCGGTGCAGCAACACCTACAACGAGTCCACATTAGAACTCCAGACCTGCAAGTCCCTCACTTGTTCCCGCAAGAACAACACACGCAAGCACATGATTGAAGCTAAACCTGCACACAAAATACGAGATTATAGAACTTAAGAAAGAATATGTGCAAGTGCTCAATTCTTCCGCTATAACAAGTGGCTATGCGGGTCGTGATCCACAAGGAGGGTTTTACGATAGAAGCGTTTACAGTTTTATTGAAATCGTTATAAAAGCCAAACGAGAGTTCTTCTCTGTTTTTAAGTTAAGAAAATGAAAAAGAAAGTTATGTTATAGTTAAGAAGAGAGAGAGAGAGAGATGAAGAAGGTGGAAAATCAGAAAACAATAAAAGCGACTATGTACAATGAAGTGGAGAAGAAAGAGTTGGAGGAGGTGGTGATCTATACTAAAGAAAAGGAAAGAAAGAAAAGTGAAGAAATACTTACCTAGGTTGATTGATGACTTACTTGGAAACCTTTTGCAAGTTCTACCTTTTTGCTTCGGAGGCGTTCAACGCATAAATCATAAACTCGAGCTCAGTCCCCGTGCACATTATATCGTCAAGCATATCAAGAACGAAGTGATGCGGAGTTTGGAAGAGGAGAACGTCTTCATGAACTATCGCTGGCTCTCACGTAACTTAGTTATACTTGCTTTGGAATTCACTTGTAAACTCAACAAATACAACCAAGGTAAAGTAGAAAGAGGAAGAGGAAAGCACCACAAAAGAAAAAGTAAAGAAACGAACATAAATAAAAGTTACCTTTATTGCTTGAGACAATGAAAGAAAGGAGGAGGGTACATCGGTGTCACTCTCAACATATGCCTCTCTCTCTTACTTACATGAATCATCATCTAACCTAAGCTACATACAAGTTACATAAAAGTAAAAACTAAACTACAAAATGGAAAAACTAGTCTAAAATCCTAACTCTGCATTGGCGTCCCTTTTCAGCACAAAGCATGGCCTTTTATAGGGCAAATACCTAGTATGAAGGATCCCGGGGAGATCGGGGGAGCAAACGCTCCCCCTAACTCCCCAACAAAGCCGCAGAAACGCAGCTTGGGCCGCGTTTCCGCGGCCAGGCTATTGGTGGGTCATCCTGGGAGTTTCTTCTAGCTTTATCCTTTGTTGGTTTCTTCATTTGAGCCCCAGATTCTGACGAAATGACCTTGGATTCTTGGCTTTAACCGATCGATTCTGAGAGGATTCTTCTCAACCGGTTTCAACCTCTTGATTTTGCCCTGATTTAGTGTGTGCGAATTAATTCTGATTTAATTCAGAATTCTGGTGGGCTTTTGGGCTCATTTCTCTTCATCTCCTTAAGGATTGGGCCTGCAAATAAATTAAACAATTAATTAGGATAATGCAGGCTTTTATTCTAAATTAAGTATGGAAATATGATACTAAATATGCAATATTAGCGACCAATCACACCCCCATACCTATCTTTTGCTCGTCCTCGAGCAAAACAACTAAACTATACTAAGGATTATTAGACCACTTTCGCAGGTCGCGCGATTGCACTGAGCATGTGCAACAAGCCGTTAAACCTCTAGGTTTCCCCTAGAGGATGAGTTTTGTCTCGTGAGGATTTTCAGCAGATTACATCCCCAAAATCCATAAAGAAAGAAAAATAAAGAGTTAGTATTTTCGAAAAGCATTTTGAAAGAGAAAAAATATTTGAAATATGATTGTAAGATCCAAGCAATCTATAAGTTATAGGAAAACTTAATTTTTCATTCCTAAACTTAGTCTCTATTCAAAAATTTGTTATCAATCAAAGTAAGGAGTCAAATTGTACTTCTCATCTAGTCTATTACTTTACCCTAAGTCATATGCACTTGTGATTGTGAAAATTTTGACTAAGGGTTCATTAACTCTAACTCTTATGCCTTATTTATTATATATATATATTTTTGGTGGTATTATTCCTTAGTTTAGGCTTTCTAATCTGCCCATGTAACGAGCCTTTAATCGATGACTCCCAAACCAGACGGTCTTAGGGCACCAGGTGAGAAGACACCCCTAGGACTTAAGGACTCGAGCAAATAAGGCCACAAAACTAAGGATTTTATTATATGAACCTCTTTTAGGCGTGAATACTTATGCTTTATTAGGCACAGATACCCAGCTTAATCAGAGGATTTTTCTTTTCAAACTTGTCTAATCATCTTTCGCATAAATACTAAGGCTTGCTTAGGCCAAAGCACCTAGCTAATCAATAATTAGATTCGTTTGTATATATATATATATATATATTTTTATAACTTATCTAATCATCTTTCGCATAAATACTAAGACTTGCTTAGGCCAAAGCACCTAGCTAATCAATGATTAGACTTGTTTTTTTTTATAAGGCATAAGAATCTTTGTTTTTGAACCCTAAGTGTGTAAGTGTATGAAGTGTGCATATTTCATCAAGGTAAAGATTAAGACTAAATTACTTTGACAAATTATCTTCCTAACTCTATAAATCAAACAAATAATCTTATTTTGACCAAGTATAAGAAATCCTAATTTGGATTTTCCTATTCCTTAAAATTAACTTAATTTCTTACAAAAATAAGTAAAAATATTGTTTCTATTTTTCAAAAAGTTTTTAAAAGTAAAGAAAAGTGTTAAATTTTTTTTCTTTTTTTTTAAAGAAAAAGAAAAGTTATGTTAGACCCTCCCCTACACCTATCTCATGCATTGTCCTCAATGTATGAATTAATGCATAGATGCATGAAAAAGAAGAAAGGGAAGGAAAGTGTTACCTTAAGGTGGTGGTTCCGGTGGTGGTCTGATTGGTCCACGAAACGCGGCCCAATCAACTTTTCTTGGGTCTCGGAGGAACCCACCAGAAATATCTTTAATATAACCCATTAAAAAGATGTATCCATAAAGGATCTTTATTAAATATTTAACCCCATCTAATTTCCATATTCCATAACTAATTTCGGAGTCAAATTTGTCAACCACCTCGTCCCAGAATGGAGTATGAAATGATAGAACGGTTGACTTGGACTCAGGAAGGACAGGAACTAATACCGACTCAGGAAGGTGACTTAAGTCAAGTAAAGGTTCAGGAGTCGAAATGGGTTCAGGAATTGTGTCCAAGTCAAGAAGTTGAAACTCCAGTCCACATGTATTTTCTAACAATGGTATGTGACCTAATATGGGTGATTCCAGTTCAGGAATGATAGGTGGAGGAATCAAAACTGACTCTAAAATATTACTCAAGTTTGGTAACAAAACAGGAGTCAATATTGATTCAGAAAGTTGAACTGGATCACAGATTTGAGAATCTAGGTCACATATCTCATTGAGTTCAATATCAAAAAATTGAGAACTTGTCAATTTATCAATAGGATTTTCAAAATTGTATAATTGGTCAAGTTCAATATGATCCTCAAAGATGGGGGATTCAATTTCATTATGAATTGGTACAGGATCCAATGTTGACTCCGGGCAAAGATTGAAGTCAGGTGAAGATACCGGAGTCATTATTGAATTAGGAAGAAGAATTGAATCACTAATTTGGGGTTCAGGATCATAATCATTTTCAAGTTCTATTTCAGGAAAGGAGCAACTTGCCAAACTGTCAATATCTTTTTCAAAATTTGGAGTTTGGGCAATTTCAAATGGTTGTTCTGAAATAGAATCTTGATTTCCAAAACAACCTGACTCTTCGGCTCTAACAGAATGGGTAGTGACATCAGAACTGGTTAAACGGTGAGAACGTAGAGATTCGACCATCATATCTATGTCACGATTTCTAGCATTTTGAGCATGAGTCATGGCTTCAAGCATCTTTTCATAATTGATGGGTTCATTGTTTTGATGAAAAGATGAAGAGTTGTCTTGGAAGTGGTAGTGAAATTGTGAGTCCATCAGATTTTGGGATTTGTGTTTGGACTCACGCATACTCATTTCCAAAATTGATGGTCTTCTATTTTAGACTGGTGGAACTGAGTATGACTCTTGGAAATATTGTGGACTAGGTGGAGAAGGGGGATAATTTGGTTGAAAATTTGACTCGGGGTAGGTGAATCCCCACTGACTCTGTGAAGAGTTGAAATCGTTATGAAAATTATAGTCATACGATGGGGGACATGGGTTATATTGATTCGGATAAGACCAATCCGACACACTAGGTTGGTTAAAGTCATGATATGCCGGGTTGGTAATATCCGAAAAAGAGTTTGATGTGTAATATGGATTATTATTATAGTTGAAAAAATTATTATTATAAGCTATATCACACAATGGAATACAAACAAAAAGAAAGAAAAACAAACAAATAAACAAACAAGAAAGAAAAAATTCTAACCTAAGTTAGGGTAGACTTAGACCTAGACGACTCCTAACTGGTTAGACTGTCCACGGGAGGTTTAATGTAGACCTTGACCACAAGCTAATCAGCCAGGTCAGGGCAAGGTTGGTGGGAGGTTTTCCGTCAAAAGACGTTCCTTAATTAAATAACCACCAACCTTCGGGCTTTCGGCCCTTAATCCCTTTCTTAGACACTAATTTTGCAAGAGTCAAGTTCCAACACCTTTCCCCCTTAGGATAATCTCCTAATTGAGTCCAAGATGTCCCTAGGGCCAACGTCTACTCATTTTAAGTTAGGCTTGGGTTAGTGAGTGCTTGGATTCTGATTTTTGGGCTAAGGAAGGGTGATTAAATCCCTACCTTATCTTGTTATGGGTTAGTGCCCTTAAAATAATTTTTGTGCAAGTGTACAAGATATGTAAGATTCACTCAAAGCGATATAAATCAACCAAGAAGTGAGTCCTATGCTAAATGCAATGCACACGTACCTTGCTCCAGCACTCTTCAACAGTAAAAATAAATGAATTTAAAGAAACGCGTGCCTAAAAAGCAAACGTCTAATCAATTTTTAACTTTTGCAACAAACGTTTTACTGTTGATTATTTAGCAGGCTTATGTTATGGCATATAGGAAATAAAGAATTACAGAGAACTAAAATTTGCAAAGTAAGCAGCGCTGCAAAAACTTGTTAGTAGTCAACTCGTCCTTGCCGCGGATCTGCGGCTTTTGCCGTGGAAACGCGGCAATTCAGAGGGCCCTTGGTCTCTGCTTTCTAAAGCAGAGGCCCAAGGCCACTTGTATGTCACTGCAATATTAATTTCCTGCTTTGATTGCCCTGTAACCTGCAACAGAGAAGAAAATTCGTTTAGTTCTAAAAAATTTTCAAAAAAAAAATTCAGATTTCAATAAAAAACATGTTACCCTCCCCGGCAACGGCGCCAAAATTTGATTGAAGCTAAACCTGCACACAAAATACGAGATTATAGAACATAAGAAAGAATAGGTGCAAGTGCTCAATTCTTCCGCTATAGCAAGTGGCTATGCGGGTCGTGATCCACAAGGAGGGTTTTGCGATAGAAGCGTTTACAGTTTTATTGAAATCGTTATAAAAACCAAACGAGAGTTCTTCTCTGTTTTTAAGTTAAGAAAATGAAAAAGAAAGTTATGTTATAATTAAGAAGAAAGCGAGAGATGAAGAAGGTGGAAAATCAGAAAACAATAAAAGCGACTATGTACAATGAAGTGGAGAAGAAAGAGTTAGAGGAGGTGGTGATCTATACTAAAGAAAAGGAAAGAAAGAAAAGTGAGAAATACTTACCTAGGTTGATCGACGACTTACTTGGAACCTTTTGCAAGTTCTACCTTTTTGCTTCGGAGGCGTTCAACGCATAAATCATAAACTCGAGCTCAGTCCCCGTGCACATTATATCGTCAAGCATATCAAGAACGAAGTGATGCGGAGCTTGGAAGAGGAGAACGTCTTCATGAACTATCGTTGGCTTTCACGTAGCTTAGTTATACTTGCTTTGGAATTCACTTGTAAACTCAACAAATACAACCAAGGTAAAGTAGAAAGAGGAAGAGGAAAGCACCACAAAAGAAAAAGTAAAGAAACGAACATAAATAAAAGTTTACCTTTATTGCTTGAGACAATGAAAGAAAGGAGGAGGGTACATCGGTGTCACTCTCAACATATGCCTCTCTCTCTTACTTACATGAACCATCATCTAACCTAAGCTACATACAAGTTACATAAAAGTAAAAACTAAACTATAAAATGGAAAAACTAGTCTAAAATCCTAACTCTGCATTGGCGTCCCTTTTCAGCACAAAGCATGGCCTTTTATAAGGCAAATACCCAGTATGAAGGATCCCGGGGAGATCGGGGGAACAAACGCTCCCCCTAACTCCCCAACAAAGCTGCGGAAACACGGCTTGGGCCACGTTTCCGCGGCCAGGGTGTGGCCAGATGGCCACACCCTGTTGGTGGGTCATCCTGGGAGTTTCTTCTAGCTTTATCCTTTGTTGGTTTCTTCGTTTGAGCCCCAGATTCTGACGAAATGACCTTGGATTCTTGGCTTTAACCGATCGATTCTGAGAGGATTCTTCTCAACCGGTTTCAACCTCTTGATTTTGCCCTGATTTAGTGTGTGCGAATTAATTCTGATTTAATTCAGAATTCTAGTGGGCTTTTGGGCTCATTCTCTTCATCTCCTTAAGGATTGGGCCTGCAAATAAATTAAACAATTAATTAGGACAATGCAGACTTTTATTCTAAAATAAGTATGGAAATATGATACTAAATATGCAATATTAGCGACCAATCAGCACACTAGCTTGCCGAGGTCGCACCACTACACCGAGCTCCCACAAGAACTCAAAACAAACACAAAATCGCAAGTTCGCCTCCTTAAATACAAAGATGAACACTTGGTGTCCTTAATACTTTGGTCACCTAAAAACACTCTCACAATAAAACCCCTATAGGATTGATATAGCAATGGAAAACTCACGTATGTGTGAGAATTACAAGATAGAGTAGTGGAGGAAAAACTCAAGAAATCTCTTTTGAAAACACTCTTGAAAAACTCTCCTTTTGATATGGAAGTATTAGCCCTATAACAAGTGGAGAAAACCTCTACAAGAGATAGGAAAATTTTGCTTTGAAACTCTCCAAAAATCTTATTGAAAACAACCCAAACAGCCCAATATAAATAGGCTTCAAAATATAGCCGTTGGAAGCCAACTAAGCAGAAAACTCTGTTGTCAGTCGACCGGCCAACGGTCATATTTTTGACCGTTACAGCCTGCTGGTCGACCGCCCGGTCGACCGTGCCTAGGCTTTGACCTACCGGTCGACCGCCCGGTCAACCGAGGCCAGATCTAGAGAGCAAAGCTCTCTAGACGGTCGACCGATCGATCGACCGGGTCCATAGCGGTCGACCGCCCGGTCGACCGACCCTCAAGCCAAATTGGCTGTGCACATTCTGTACACATCGGTCAACCGCCCGGTCAACCGACTTCTGGTTCGGTCGACCGGCAGAAGGCCAGGTTTGAAAATTCTGGGGATTAAAACTTAATCTTTTTAACTTCTAAAAAATCCCATAAAATCACATAAATTCTATAAAAACAAGTTCATTAACATAATTTGAAGTATAAATGTGTGTGAATAGAAATCAACACATATTACAAACTTTTTGAACCATTTTTGTAATATTAAAATTTAGCTTTAAATAAAAATCTGTATTTTTCAAAATCAATCTTTAATTTGAAAAATAATTTTTCTAAAACTTCTCCAAATACAAAAACAAGATATTTTAAACACTTTTGAAGCTTAGTGTGTATGGATATAATCCAATACACATATAAGATGAAATATTTATATTTTTGACAATAAGCTCTAAATTAAGTTTTGATAAATACAAAACTCAAACATATAATATAGAATCACCAAAAAAGTTTTTCCAAACATTTGAACCAATAATGTGTATGGATGAAACCCAAAACACATATAAATCAGATAAACTTGTTTTGATGAACTTTATTCATGAAACATAAAGATATATACTTTGAAGCTCAAAATCAAAACGGTATTTTCTAAAATCAAAACTATTTTAAGAAAACACATATAATTTTTTGTGTGTGTATGTATATGAGCCTTAGCAATCTACAACTAATCTATCCTTTATATTTTATCTAAAAATAAATCTTAACACTTACAAACACGACACAAGTCTTCACGACAATCTTCTCTTGAAAATCTTCTACTCCTTCTTAACTTGGTCCAAACCTTGATCCAATCAGCTAGACTTCTCATGAGTACTTGATGCGATCTTGATGCGCGAGCTTTTGAATCAATACGTGCTATCTTCAAAACTTGACTTCAAATCCTTTGTTGAAGATAAACACCTACTGAGATCTTGATCAAATATCTGAGACTAAATAAATATAAGATCATTAGTACTATAATCACATGAGTTAATTATCATCAAAACTAGAGTGATGGGCCTTTAGGCCAAAAATCTTCCCCTTTTTGATGATGACAAAACTCATGGAGTTATATATGCATGAATTAAAGATAAGCTTCATAGAAGCTCCCCCTTAACTCATGCATAGCAATAAACATATAGATATTCAATAAAAGCACATAAATAAAAAAACATATATGCATAAACAATGATATAAACATGCATATATAAACTCTTAAAATTCTTCTCCCCCTTTTTGTCAATTCATCAACAAAGAGGTGAGGATAATCAAACAATAAAGATGTATATGCGATATACATTCATGAAGAGGAGAGACGTAAAGTTAGCTTCTCCTACATACATGCATTACATGAAGAAGGGATGACTAAACCATAAGCCACATAAAGCATAATATACAATGTATAAGCAGAGATGTCAAGCTTCCCCTACACACTGTACCACATAAAGAAGATAAGTCAAGCTCCTCAATGTGAGATATACTCAACATGAATCTATATATAGAAGAGATAGTAAGCTCCCCTGCATATAAACAATATATATCAACAAATTTTGAAACAAAATTTTTAATAAAACTTAAAACAAAATTTTGAAATTTCTTAAGTCAACAAAACAAATTTTGATACCAATGAAATCAAATAGTAGTTCACAAAATAAAAGTTGGTACCACTTGTAAAAAAACATTTTAATATACCAATAGTAGATTTTGATACCAATTGAAGGTGAAACATGAAGTATATTTTGATATTAAATAAATACCAATTGAAATCAATGTATAAGCTTGTAAAGATAACAATTAACATTTAGATAAAATCAAGCTTAACATAAATATAATCTGTGATTAAGAATTTAAAGATATTGTAAAATAAGCACAATTCATATATATGTATGTATGAAATTTGAAATATCAATTGAAATTGATACTCAATTAAATATGAAGTATACATATATAAGAAACACATATGAGTATACAAAAATAAAATTTCGTGAAGATCAAGTGTATAACTCATAACTACCACCCTTTTCATGCACAAGATAAAAGATATTCAATAAGGCACACAAGGCATGGTCTCCCAACCATCCGCCCTTTAAGGGTAGAAGTTTTCAAAATAAGATTTGAAAATAGTTATAGATTGAAAACACTACCAAATAAAAAATAGATAATTAGTTTAAAGTAATTTTTGAAATACTAGTTAAAGATCCTTCAAATATGAAAACAAATCATATATCTCATAAAGCATGTTAAATACACAAGAGTTGACACTCGAAATCTATAAAGCTCATAAATGTTCATGAAAACAAAGTCATGAGTAAACAAAAGGAATGTGAGTGCACAAGAATCATGTGACAAGTATATTCATGAAAGTAGTTAATAAAGCACAAAACATCAAAACATATGAAAATCATAAAAATTTATTTTTCATTAAGTTAAACAAACTTCAAGGTATATGTATGTTCTATCAAAACTAAAAATATATATACATATTCCAAACACAATCGAGTCCATAATAGAATTTGCATGAAGGCAATTGGCTCCTGGGTATA
Organism: Agave tequilana; assembly: GCA_038442645.1. Taxonomy (NCBI): domain Eukaryota; kingdom Viridiplantae; phylum Streptophyta; class Magnoliopsida; order Asparagales; family Asparagaceae; genus Agave; species Agave tequilana. The sequence goes on from JAVJIF010016307.1 coordinate 103,299, forward strand.
CATGTATATTTATTAGTTTTAGACAAAAATAACATATACATGAAACAAAAACATATTCAAAAATAGAAAAAACGAGTGTAAATGAAAGAATCATCAAAACTAGGTTATACATGTACATGTAATGAGTACTAATGATCAATGAGGCACAAACATATAATAATCAAGTGTAACTCACTACTTGTACAAATATAAACTCAAGTTTCAACGAAAACTACATCTAGACAAGTAGTCACCACATGAAGTACAAAACATGATTATTTAATATAATGAGCATTGAAACTAAAACATGCTAAAATTATCAAATGTAAAAACATGTAAACTAAAATAGGAGTTTAGAGATAGTTACCAAACCATACGCACTATTCTCTAAGTCTCCAAACCATGTTAGTCTCCCACCAAACATCCTTGAAGGTGATGCATCCATAAATATGATCTTTGAGCTTGAAACGCATCCACCATCAAGGTATTAATCCTCTCACGTCATGTGAGAGCCCACACCTACATCAAACACAAGAGGTGGGGATTTTAGTACGCATTTCTTTTTTGGGTCCATAAGGGTTAGTATCATAAGGAACCCAAACATTTTTATTTGTAAAATTTATATGATTTATCTTATCAAAATAAAACTTTGCTAAATGGCGTTCGCGGCTGCAATGTGTACATTTGTACACTCTAGCATACATATGAGAATGAGTGTGATCATGGTGTACGTGAGGTGTATGCCGTGTAGGATGTGCATGCATGTGTGGAATTTGTTTCTTGCGAAACATAATTTACAATTTATTACGGTTAAATGTACATTGGCTCAAATTTGAGCTTAAACAATCAATTTATTTTTCAAAACATGAATCTCATTTTTATCAAAAGAGGATGCAACATTATTAGCATGAAAATCAACTATCTTTTTCTTTTGGAAATATTTTCTTTTTCTTTTGAAATAAATTTTCTTTTCAAAGAGTTATTTTCTTCCAAAACAATCTCTTTTTCTTTTTCCACCAAAATAATTTTATGTTCCAATGAATTATTTCTTCACAAATGTCATTTATTTTGAAGATAAGGAAATATTCTCCTTTTTCAAAAAATCATTTTCTTTTGAAACACATTCAAATTTATTTTTAAAAGAATCTTTTTCTTTCTTCAACAATTCATATTTTTCAAGAAGTTTTTGACAAAAGCATGCAAGCTCATCATATGGCTTGTCAATATCTTCTTCTATCTCGGATTCAGAATTTACCTCAAGGGAGTCATCCCCTTGGACCATGCCGCATATGTTGGAGGTATCACTTCCATCATCTGATTTACTCCCCGCATAGCATTGCTTTTGTTCACAAAGGGAGACTAGTGTGTTCCATACTACAAAAGCCGAATCAAGGTTTGCAACCCTTCATAAATAATCATCATTTAGGGTAGATTTTAAAGCATAAAGGGATTTTGCATTAGCCTCTAGATATTTGCCTTTTAAACAATATGAATATTTAATAGTGGCAAGATAAATATGAATCCTTAGGACTTTGAGATACATAGACATCTTAACTTTCCAAGTTTGGATGTCAAGAATGTCAAACATAGGAGGTAACACGAAATCCATGAGTGTGTGTTCAAAAATAGTGATTAGCTATAATAAGGGTCTTTAACTCAAGGTTATTAGACCCAAATCAAGAGCACAAGCTCTGATACTAATTGAAAATACATCTAGAGGGGGGTGATTAGATGTACTAGCTAATCTAATGATAATGATGCTGAATTAAAAACTTTTATTGCAAATTAAAACTATTAAGCTAAACACACAAAGTTTAATATAAGAGTGTAGCCGAATTCTCGGTGAAGGGCTCTGGACTATCTCCTCAAGATTCCTTTAGATTAAGAGTTGAGGTACCGCTATGGCTCTCTTGGTTGAATACAAGTGTGAGCACAAAATCCCAAGCATATAACAATAGAGCACAAGATATATCAAGCATATAAAGATATAACTAATATAAGCATGCAAGATATGTAAACACAAGTAAGAGAGAGAGATGAACAATCGTAAACACGGAAGAATTATTTTAAGGTTCGAGCACCCTTGCTCTACGTCCCCGCCTTCAACTCTATGAAGGATTTCCACTAAAATCGATCCCACTGGATCACTCGGTGCCGCAACACCTATAACAAGTTCACACTAGAACTCCGGACCGGCAAGTCCCTCACTTGTTCCCGCAAGAACAACATACGCAAGCATAGTAGCTTACCGAGGCCGCATCTCTACACCGAGCTCCCACAAGAACTCAAAACAAACACGAACTTGCAAGTTCGCCTCCTCAAATACAAAGATGAATACTTGGTGACCTCAATACTTTGATGACCTAAAAACACTCTCACAACAAAGCTCCTATAGGATTGATATAGTAATAGAAAGCTCACGTATGTGTGAAAAAAACAAGATAGAGTAGTGGAGGAAAAACTCAAGAAATCTCTTTTGAAAATACTCTTGAAAAACTCTCCTTTTGATATGAAAGTATTAGCCCTAAAACAAGTGGAGAAAACCTCTACAAGAGATAGGAAAATTTGACTTTGAAACTCTCCAAAAATCTTATGGAAAACAGCCCAAAACAGCCCCATATAAATAGGCTTCAAAATATAGCCGTTGGAAGCCAACTCAGCTGAAAACTCTGCTGTCGGTCCACCGGCCGGTCGATCGGCCGACGGTCATATTTTTTACCGTTGCAGCCTGCCGGTCGACGGCCCGGTCGACTGTGCCTGGGTTTTGACCTACCGGTCGACCGGCTGGTCGACCGAGGTCAGATCCAGAAAGCAAAGCTCTCTCGACGGTCGATCGGTCGGTCGACCGGAGCTATAGCGGTCGATCGCCCGGTCGACCGACCCTCAAGACAAATTGGTTGTGCATATTCTGTGCACATCAATCGACCACCCAGTCAACCGACTTCTTGTTTGGTTGACCAGCCGGTCGACCGGCAGAAGGCCAGGTCTGAAAATTCTGGGGATTAAAACTAGGTCTTTTAACTCCAATAAAATCCTATAAAATCACATAAATTCTATAAAAATAAGTTCATTAACATACTTTGAAAAAAAATGTGTGTGATCAAAATTAACACATATTAAAAACTTTTTGAATCATTTTTGTAATATAAAAATTTAGCTTTAAACAAAAATTCGTATTTTTCAAAATCAATCTTTAATTTGAAAAACGATTTTTTCAAAACTTCTCAAATACAAAAACAAGATATTTTAAACACTTTTGTTGCTTAGTATGCATGGATATAATCCAATACACATATAAGATGAAATATCTATATTTTTGACAATAAGCTCAAAATAAGTTTTGATAAATATAAAACTCAAACATATGATATAGAATCACCAAATAAGTTTTTCTAAACATTTGAACCAATAATGTGTATGGATGAAATCCAAAACACATATAAACTATATAAACTTGTTTTGATGAACTCTATTCATGAAACATAAAGATATATACCTTGGAGCTCAAAAATCAAAACGGTATTTTCTGAAATCAAAACTATTTTAAGAAAACACATATAAATTTTGTGTGTGTGTATACGAGCTTGAGCAATCCACAACTAATCTATCCTTTACATTTTATCTAAAAACAAATCTTAACACTTACAAACACACAAGTCTTCACGAAAATCTTGTCTTGAAAATCTTCTTCTCCTTCTTGACTTGGTCCAAACCTTTATCTAATGAGCTAGAGTCCTCTTGAGTACTTGATCCAATCTTGATGCGCAAGCTCTTGAATCAACACGTGCTAGCTTCAAAACTTGACTTCAAATCCTTCGTTGAAGCTAAACACCTACTGAGATCTTGATTAAATATCTGAGACTAAATAAATATAAGATCATTAGTACTATAACTACATGAGTTAATCATCATCAAAACTAGAGTGATAGGCCTTGGGCCAACATCACTCCAATAACGTGACGAACTTCACTAGTAAGAAGGTAGCCACATTCTTTGCCAAGTATAAGATCGCCCACAAATTCTCTATGATATACTACCCGCAAGGCAATAGGCATGCCGAGATCAACAATTACATCATTCTCGACAGCCTGTGCAAAAGTCCCGGTAAGGCTAAGAGCAAATGGGTCGAACAGCTGCCGGGAGTACTCTGGGCATATCGAACCATAAGCGCGTTACGACAGAAGAAACTCTATTTTCCCTAGCTTACGGGATAGAGACTATCATTCCGGTCGATGTTTGCAAGGCAACTCTACGTACAAAAGGGGTCGAGTGGGACAAAAATGCTGCTCAGCTCCGGCTAGTGCAAGATCAATCTAAAGAGAGGCGGAGGCAGGCCATGATCCAAATCACAATGTACCAGCAACAAATTAAGGCGTCACATCACAAGAAGGTGAAGCCTCGGGAGTTTCAAATTGGAGACATGGTCCTTAAGCACGTTATCTGGAGCACTAAAGAGAGAGATGCAGAAAAACTGGGGGCCAATTTACAGGGACCATATATCATGGTCACCAAAAGAGGCAAAGGTTCCTACAACTTGACAACCCAAGACAGAAAGGTATTCGGCAAACTGGAATCTTTCCATCTAAAATGGTACTACATGTAAATTCCAAGCTTCTTCAATGAAAAGCATCATTGTTGGGTACATTCTCTATCCATTCCGAGCATTCCTCTCCCCCATGTTCTCGAAACATATTACACCCTATAGTGGGTCTTCACCCTGATGGCTAAGATCTTCACGAGAGAGACAAAAGCACTCCTGATTGTCACTATACAACCTATAGCAGGTCTTCATCCTGACGGGTAAGACCTACATAGAAGGTCAGAAGCTCTCCTGAAAGATGAAAGCGTTCTTGACAGTTACTATACAGCCTATATCGGGTCTTCACCCTGATGGCTGAGACCGACACGAAGGCTTTTCTGAAAGACGGAAGGGCTCTTGACGGTCACTTTATAGGCTATAGCAGGTCTTCACCCTAATGGTTAAGACCTACACAGAGGCTCTCTTAAAGGATGGAAGCATTTCAGACGGTCAGTATACAGACTATAGCGGGTCTTCACCCTGACGGCTAAGACCTACATGGAGGTTCTTCTGAAAGACGGAAGCGTTCCTGATGATCACTATACAGGCTATAACAGGTCTTCACCCTGATGGCTTAGACCTACACAGAGGCTCTTCTGAAAAACAGAAGCACTCCTGATGGTCACTATACACCTTATAGCGGGTCTTCACCCTGATGGCTAAGACCTATGCGGAGGCTCTCCTAAAAGATGGAAGCACTCATGACAGTCACTATAAAGCCATAGCGAGTCTTCACCCTAACCGCTATGACCTACATGGAGGCTCTCTTGAAAAACAGAAGCGCTCACAATGGTCACTATATAGCCTATAGCGGGTCTTCCCCTGACAGCTAAGACTTACGTAGAGGCTCTCCTGAAAGACAAAAGTGCTCATGACGGTCACTATACGGCCTATTGTGGGTCTTCACCCTGACGGCTAAGACCTACATGGAGGCTCTCTAAAAGATGAAAGGACTCCTGACGGTTACTATACAACCTACAACAGGTCTTCACCTTGACGGCTAAGACATACATGGAGATTCTCCTGAAAGATGGAGATCGTCATAATGGCTCTCATTCAATCTATGGCAAGCACTCACCCTGATGGCCAAGGCGTGCACAAGATTTAGATCAGAGGGAACATCAAAGCTCAAAACCATCTTTGATTACTCATTCTCACTTTATAAAAAGAATGCTAAGTGCAAACACAAAAAGGGGGGCTTGAGAATCAGATAAGACCACATGTTTATCCCCTTCTACTCTCACCTCCAGTCTGAGTCCGAGTAAAAATCTATTCAGTTCATGAAGGAGGTCTTCAGTTCTTTGCTCTTCCCTGCGGAAGAGCGCTCCTGATCATTTTGCTTCAGCTCTCAGCTCTATCAATTCGAGTTCTTGCTGCTCAACTTCCTTCTCCAATTGGCGAACTCAAAACTGAAGCTCGGCATTTTCATGATGCATCTTCTCCAACTCAAATCAAAAAAAGTTAATAGCCTTCGGCTTGCTTGTGACCATATTATCCAGATGATGCTTTACATCAAATGCCTCATTCAATTCATCCAACTTGCACTGATGAGATTCGTTCAAAAGATGATTCGTCTCCTTTAAATCCTTCAACCACTATAGTTAGTCTACCAACTTCTCGGTCCATTGATGCCATTTATCACAAAGGTATCTCTTCATCTCCTTACTGTGAGTCAGCTCACGATCTAGCTATGAGATGATCTGGTCATATAGTGCAATCTTAGCCTCCGTGGGAAGAACAAACCGAAGGCATCCTTCCATTGTTGATCTCCACCAATCATGAAAAAAAATCAGCAAAGATCCATGCTCCTCAGTGAGACCAAAATCAAATCCGAACGAGGAAGGATTTGGATCATCAAAATGTTCTTCATAATATCCATCACTAGAAGAAGTGCTTCCAGAATTCCTATAACGACTCAGATGGTCCCATGTATTGTCATGATAAATCAACGCTAATTTCGAATTCATAGGGGCTTCCGTGCCGACACTCACAGGAACACCGGGCTACAATCAATAATCCAGTAAAAATGAGAATTCATGATGAAAGCAAAAGTAAGAATCCTTTATTAATGGTTTAAAGGAGATTACAAATTGAAAGCTCTCAAAGCTCTCACACATGAGCAACACTCACATGTTGTTCAAGGGAAGTCCTAATCTGAGAGCCCAACTGGGGCCCTTATCTTTTGACATCAGCTTCTGTAGCCATATTAGGAGCATCAGCTAGGGCAATAAACTTTTAGCAGGCGCCTTAGAGGTTTTCTAAGCCAGTGGTTGCTCCTCGTCATTAAAGGGATACCTCAAAGTTTTGCCCTGAGTACCGTCATGATATTTCTGTTGATACTTCATTATCTTGTAGAGTTGTACCTCCTCCTGTAGCCTCTCCATTTCTTCATTGGCACGTCTTTTGTTGTTTTCCTTCTCAGCAAGAGCCTGCTTCAACTCACACTGGAGTTCTTCTTTCTGCTGCTCCAACTCGGCCTTGGCTACATCCTTTTCCTCGAGGGTGAGCTTGAACTTCTCCTGCACCCGAATAGCTCCTCCTTCAATCCTTGTTAATCATCAACTCTCGCTTTATGTTAGCCTATAACGCGGAAAGCTTATCCTACATCTTCTTCCTAGTAGATGCCTTGATGACCTTTCTCCGAGTCAGCAAGGGCCTCATTCTGAATGTTTAATGTTGCCTGCAAGTGGCTCATATGTCCCAAGGTGAGAACCATACACTGCGAAAGGCAAACACAAATATAGATAAATGTGCCACTAAAGATAGCCCAAATGCACTCTTACCTTAAAAAGGTATTTCGCCAGCGTATTCCTTTGCTCCCTCGGGGGGAGACCTTCAAATTCCACCAGATCATTGAGGCATTTTCCTTTGACCAAAGCAACTTTTCCATCACGCCTCCATAGAAACATTCCAGATTCAAGAATCGAGGCGTGAGAGATCTGGCCGCATCCAATGACGGAGCCATCTCCGAAGGTCCATCAGCAACATTATCTCTAACATGTCATTCCTCTCTCATGGTTGCCGCCTCTGGTTCAGAAGATAACAGTTGAGTTGAGGATGAAATGTCATCCTCCTTGAGCGTGCTGGTTAGGCGAGGTCTCATCCTCGAGACTCGGGAACAAGAGGAGATGAAGACTGCATGAGTAGATCCGAAGCCACGGGAGCAGCATTCTTTTTGAAACACATCCCTCTTTCGCAATGAAACCTCTCTGCGACTTCAACTTTGCCAGCTCTTCTTCATTGGATCTAACATCTAAAGCCCTCTGAAATCAAATATCAGAATACAAACAGTAGAACATTAAAAGACAAGTGGAGGCTTACCTTTTCAGAGGTATGGACCTTGGAAATCCATTCTGACCTCTTTTCCTTCCTTCGCAAATTGATTCGGAGAGAACCCTCTTTCCGACTCTATCCTTACTTTGCATCCACATCGACCTCCTCCATGTCAGTGTCAGATAGATATGCCATATCCTCTCAGACCATACCCATGGGCCTTGGGATGGTCGGAGACTCTGCAGGCCTATTTGGATTCAACAACCAGCTCTAGTTACGCTTGTCATTTGGGGTCTCGTATAGCTTCAAAGCCCAGGTTTTCGTCACCTCTGAGATCGGTTCCACAACTTGGAAGATTGGATTCATATTCCACGAAAGTGGAATGAGCCCACAGTCACTTCTTGAGGCCTCCTCCCAGGGACCAGAGACTCAAACCATAGAGCCATTCCACCCATGCTCATTGTCCACCAAGTTGACAATTAATTTATACCAACCATGTCGCAAATTAAAAAGCGGACACCGGTCCCAGTCTTTGGGATCACATAAGCATGATAGAACACGTCAAGCCTGTACGAGGAGGGATGAAAGTACATCAGAGGGCTTTAAAAGCCAAGATCATCCACCATGCACCCGGAGCCAACTTAGTGGGAGGAACCTGATGGTACCCTAACATACTTCGGATAAATGGGATCAGAGGTAGTGAAAACCCCAGTTCCAAGATAAGGGGATGGAAGTACACACCCCTAACGGAAGGTTCCACCTTCTCATCCATCTTGACAGAGTAGAACTCCACCGCTATCATCAACAGCAAATAACCATGGTGACTTATCAGATAATCGTTTGCATTATCCTGGCTGGAAAAATGGGATGGTTTGGGATCAAACTCCATCCCCACTCTAGTTCGAGGGGCGGTTCTCTTTCTCTTCTCATCAGTGACAACCTCCTTTCCTCAACTCGCCATTTCAAAGATATGATCCAAATTCGATCCAATAATGGAGAGAGTCGAGTTGCAAAGTTGGAAACAGAAAGATATAACGATTTGATAAAATTTGGAGCCTAGGTTTTTCAAATATAAAACCCCCAAAATTTTCCCTCCAATTTATACTTTGGGACATAATGTCATGGCAATGATGACCTTGGGTTCAAATCAAAGTATTGCTGTGCCTCCTTAAATTAGATCAAATTGTCGAACATATCCCAATGAGAGCCAGTTGTGTAAATGACAATTATCTCTTTACTGCGCACATCGATCAAACAAACGACTTAACAGTTGGTCATACAGATCAAGAGTAACTTTAAATGTGCAAGATATGAAGAAATACGCTGCTTGCTTTTCCCTAACCACAAAACGACAACTTTAGCACAAAATCAGAGGATCAAGTCGGTTATACTTTCTCACCTTCCCATTCAAAGACTCTAAAAACAGGAGAGGCGAGGGGCATTTGTAATGGTAAGATTTTGACTCTCATCAAGATCACGACAAGTGTCCCACTGTGTCAGAATCGTCACAAAGTGATCAATGAGCTCAACATGCCAGTAGGCCCAATACGTGCCCAATGAGAAACCCTCATGTCCTGTCCCGAGCCTACTATCATCTCAAGCTACTTGCGTAGATCCGCGATCATCAAGTCCCTTCTGAAATCGCAGCAATCCAAGACCATAAACCACGGATGCTCAACTCGGGTGAGGCCGTCCCGTCAGTCAAGCCCATGCTTCCAAGATGAAGACCCGTCATAGAAACTGTCTCTTCTTTATAAGTTACAACTGAGTGGCACGATCCCCGCGGTTCACAGATTCAGTTATACTTCCAGATCGTCCCCACAGTCCTAATGATATAACGCCCCAACATCAATGCGGGCTATTATGGATAGTGACGGATATCTTCGCATGACAATCCCTGCAATCAAGAGACATGATCTGGGCGGCTGAGAAAATCATAACGTGCAAATTATGCTATATGCAGATCCGTAATTTCGCACCCTCGATTATGTCCCCAACTATTATAAATAGACCTTGATCTCGATTGAGAAAAAGCTTCTGATTATCACCAAAACATACTGTTCACAAGTATTCTCTGCTTTCTCCAAATAAGGATACTTATTCTCACGCCCGAGGGTTTTCAGCCAGTACCACACCGATACTTCTAACCTGATAGGCGTTATTTTCTTTTGTGTTCTTGACAGGATCAATCGGGAGCGTTCAACTATTTGTGGCAGAAAATCCCCACCACATTACCAAAGAGTAATGGAGCCGAATTAGTGGAGTTTTAGATTGTTTGTGTTTGTTCAGTTGTTTATCTGTGCTTAATTTTTTTTGTTCAAACTTGGTTCATTTAAGTTATCAAATGAGTCTGAGCAAGCTTCAACAATCTCGAGTAGAGCCTCGAGTTTTTCAAGCTTATTTATTATTCTAAACAAATACATAAAATGGAAAATTGCTGTCAAAAACTCCTTACTGTTTAAAACCTTGTCAAAAACTCCTTTGACCAAGATTCCTTTGTATGCAGAACCTTGTCCCCACCACAATTCAATATGAGATACTATGTATTTCCGTAATTCTTATCTTGTCCTTTGTTTTCTCCTTTTGCCTTTTGCCTTCTCATGAAGCATGAGACCCTTTTCACTTGTCTTTGATTTTTTTTTATGTCAGTAATTGCTGTCATCATTTTGATTTTGAAGTGGACAAAAAAATAATTGCTCCATGAAAAGGATGTCCACTTCAATATTTATTGTTAACTTGACCAAAAAAATCTATAAAATCATTTAAATATTTAGAAAATAAAATTAAATGAAAACAAAAAGTAATTAATGACTTATTTTATAAAACCATTTAAACTTTATTTTTTATAAAACAAAAATCATTTTACATATGAATATTTATTTATTTATTTTCTACTTATTTGATTGTTTATCTTTTATTTTATTAATTTAAAAAGGTATATATTATACTAAAAACTATTTACTTATTACTAAGGATGTCAGTCTATTAGTGACTTGAATCAAGGTATTTTATTTTAATATTCTGTCCATCTTCCCTAAAATTTTGTCCACATTATCTAATTTCATGTCGACCTTCTACAAAATTATGTCCACTTTTTTTAACGTTTGTTCACTTTTTCAAATATTCTGTCCATCTATCATAATATTCTGTCCACATCTAATATTTTAATTAAAATTCTCCAATAGTTGACAACTGATTAGTCTGCAATTTTCATTCTTATATTACATTTTCCGCCCGATTTATGAAAAATGATGCTTCTCACTCATGTTTTGGCTTATTATTCAGATAATCAAGAGTCTAGGGGTAAAGGAGTAATAAGATCTTAATTATATCCTTTTTGGTAATTAATCCAGATTTCTTGGATACTAATCTAAAGAGCTTCTAGAAGACCACCTTGGATTCCCGTATTTGAAGTTGTAACTGATGGGCCTTTGGGCCAACAATTATTGAAAATACGCCTAGAGGGGGGTGAATAGGTGTACTAGTTAATCAAATGATAATGATGCGGAATTAAAAACTATTTATACAAACTAAAGCTACTAAGCTAACACACAAGGTATAACACAAGAGTGTAGCCGAATTCCCGGTGAAGGGCTCTGGATTATCTCCTCAAGATTTCTCTAGATTAAGAGTTGAGGTGCCACTAGGCTCTCTTGGTTGAATGCAAGTGTGAGCAAACAATCCCAAGCATATATCAATTAAGCACAAGATATATCAAGCATATAAGGAGATAAACAATAAGCATAAGCAAGATATGTAACACAAGTGTGCGAGAAAGAGCAATCGTAAACACGAGAGATTTGTTTCGAGTTTCGAGCACTCTTGCTCAACGTCCCCGCCTTCAACACTATGAAGGATTTCCACTTGAAACGATCCCACTGGATCACTCGGTGCCACAACACCTACAATGAGTTCACACTAGAACTCTTGGACCCGCAAGTCCCTCACTTGTTCCCGTAAGAATAAACACACGCAAGCATACTAGCTTGCCAAGGCCGCACCTCTACACCGAGCTCCCATAAGAACTCGAAACAACACGAACCTGCAAGTTCGCCTCCTCAAATACAAAGATGAACACTTGGTGATCTCAACACTTTGATCACCTAAAAATACTCTCACAACAAAGATCCATAGAGGATTGATATAGAAATGAAAAGCTCAAGTATGTGTGAGAAAAACAAGATAAGTAGTAGAGGAAAAACTCAATAAATCTCTTTTGAAAACACTCTTGAAAACTCTCCTTTTGATATGGAAGTTTAAACCCAAAAATAAGTGGAGAAAAACACTAAGAGAGGTAAGAAAAATTGGCTCAAAAACCCTCTTAAAATCTTATAGAAAACAGCCCAATATATAGAGTTCCAAAAACTAGCCGTTGGGGTCAAAATCAGCAGCAGATCCTGCTGTCAGTCGACCGGCCGGTCGACCGGCCAACGGTCAAACTTCTGACTGTTGCAGCCTGCCGGTTGACCGCCCGGTCGACCGTACCTAGGCTTTGACCTATCGGTTGACCGTTCAGTCGACCGAGGCCAGATCCAGAGAGCACAGCTCTCTGAATGGTTGACCGCCCGGTCGACCGGGGCCAGATCCAGAGAGCAAAGCTCTCTGGACGGTCGACCGCCCGATCGACCAGCCCACTAGCCAAGTGGCCATGCACGTTTTGTGCACATCGGTCGACCGCCCGGTCGACCGACTTCTGGCTGAGTCAACCGCCCGGTCAACCGGCAGAAGGCCAGGTCTGAAATCTTTTGGGATTAAAACTTGGTTAAATAAATCCTTATAAATTCCCTAAAATCACATAAAATTTACAAAAATAGATTCATTGAAATACTTATGTTTGATCAAAATTCAATACATATTACAAATCTTTTGAACCAATTTTTGTAAAATAGAGATTTGCCTTAAACAAAAATCTGTATTTTTCAAAATCAATCTCCAAATTGAAAAATGATTTTTTCAAAACTTCTCCAAATACAACAACAAGATATTTTAAACATAGGTAGAAGCTTAGAGTGTATGGATATGATCCAATATACATATGAGATGAAATATCTATGTTTTTGACAATAAGCACTAAAATAAGTTTTGATAAATACAAAACTTAATCATATGATATAGAATCACCAAGTAAGTTTTTCTAAACATTTGAACCAACAATGTGTATGGACGAAATTCAAATACGTATAAACCATATAAACTTGTTTTGATGAAATCCAATTATGAAACATAGGAATGTATATTTTGAAGCTCAAAATCAAACGGTATTTTCTAAAGTCAAAACTATTTTAAGAAAACACATATAAATTTGTGTGTGTATATATGAACTTGGCAATCTACAACTAATCTATCCTTTATATTTTATCTAAAAAATAAATCTTAACACTTACAAACACGATACAAGTCTTCACGAAAATCTTTTCTTGAAAATCTTCTTCTCCTTCTTGACTTGGTCCAAACATAAAAACACTCTCACAATAAAGATCCCTAGAGAATTGATATAGCAATGGAAAGCTCAAGTATGTGTGAGAAAAACAAGATAGAGTAGTGGAGGAAAAGCTCAAGAAATCTCTTTTGAAAACACACTTGAAAACTCTCCTTTTGGTATGGAAGTTTTAGCCCAAAATAAGTGGAGAAAAACACTAAGTGAGGTAGGAAAAACTTGCTCAAAAACCCTCTTAAAATCTTATAAAAATAGCCCAAAATAGCCCCAATATATAAAGCCCCAAAACTAGTCGTTGGGGTTAAAGTCAGCAGTGAAAAACACCTAGAGGGGGGTGAATAGGTGTAATTGCTAATCTAATGATCTTTTTGAACTAAGTATGATGAATGATGCAACGATCTCTCAAAAACAAGACTAAGAGCCGAATACCCCTTGCGAGGTTCTGAACTCCTTCCTCCCAATTCCCCTAGATATGGGTTAGAGGTGCGCAATGCAACCTTGTTGTATTGAGATATGATCGATCAAGGCAAAGTATGATGATGAGAAATGAGATGCACACAATATATCACAAGAATTACAAGCTTGAATTAAAAGCACAAGGAAGATACAAGATCACAAGCAAGTAATAAGGAGCAATAAAGTGTTAGAGGAATTTAAAGCAAGAATTGGACGCAAAGGCAATCGCAAACACAAATATTTGTTTCGAGGTTCGAGCCACCGCTCTACTCCCCGCCTTCACCTCCGTGAAGGGTTTCCACTATCCACTGAGGACGCCTTTACAATTTGGTCTACCGAAGACCGAGCACCGAGCTCCACCGAGTACAAAGGACCTCTACCGAAGAGGTTGCTCCACAAGGAAAGGATTACAAGAACAAAGTGATCACAACAAGATCACTACACTTTTTCTCAAACTCTTTTACAAACACTCTCACTTCTATTACAACTTCACTATAGAATGAGTATAGGATTTTTGGCTCTATGAAGTGTGGTGAGAAAACTTCAGTTGTAGAGTGATATAGACAATCAAACACAACTGAAAAACAAACTTTAAAAGAATTGGAATGAAGGCTTTAAACTCTTTTCTTTTCTCTTTTGAAAACAACACAAACTTGAGGATTTTTCTTGATACTATGCAAGAGAGACTTCTCCTCTATTTATAGGGTTGAAAATAGGTTAAAAACAATTTCTTTACACCTAATTTGACCTGCAAAAGCTCCCCAACAACTCTCTAAAAATCTGTTAAAGCAGAAAAAAGAAACAGATTTTCAGAATTGCCCAAAGAGGAAAGAGCCGTTGGATTGTTGCAGGCCTGGCGGTCGACCGGTCCGGTCGACCGCCAGCCCAGCTGCAAAGAGCCGTTGGCTCTCGGTCGACCGGTCCGGTCGACCGTCCCAAAAGAGGAAACACAGTTTCCTTCTTCCGGTCGACCGGTCCGGTCGACTCAGAAAACCAGAGAGCAGTGTGCTCTTGGTCGGTCGACCGGTGCGGTCGACCGACGGACGTGCACAGACGTGCACGTCCAGGCTATGGCGCCGGTCGACCGGGCCGGTCGGCCGGTCAGCCTGAAATGGGAAAAAACTGCAGGATTTTGAACTTGGAAAAATTTGAAAAATTGTTTTAGGTTTAAACAAACTAGAGTGACATGTTAGTAGGAGTATGTATACATGATCTAGACAAGATATTTATTTTATAAAACTTAGGTTCATGTAAATCTCTACTAAGGCATGAAACCAAATTTTGAAAATGAAAACAAGACCAAATTTTATCAAAACCAAATTTTGTGTGTGTGTGTATCCTAGAGCCAAATAACCAAGACTCAAACTTTAACATTCTATTCTTACAATGATTCTAAGGACTTCAAGATCTTCAATAGGCTTCTTCATATGATCTTCAACACTTGTTCCTTGAGCCCAATTGGAGTTGACTTGAGTCCAAATCCTTGTATTTGTGAGAGAAGACTTCTAGAATGAATAGAAACCTGAAACACACTTAAACAACAAATATTATTAGTACAAATAACTAATATGTTTTGTAATCATCAAAATACACTAATCATGGGTGATTGTAACCTTGGGCCAACAATCTCCCCTTTTTGATGATGACAAAACATATAAGTTATTTAAACAAATATGGAAGAAGAGTTTGGAAAACTCCCCCTCAAATAATGATATGTATAAAAAATTGACTATTGAAAACTCAATACATAAGGCATTTAACAAGCACAATAGTTTTTGTCCAAAAACTCAAATAAAACAAACTTCCTTTTTCTCCATGAAATGAAACTCAAATAGTATCAAACTTAAACTTTTAAATCAACAAACTTATTCTCCCCCTTTTTGTCATACATCAAAAAAGGGTTAAAACAAAACAATTGAAAATTTCATTTTAAGAATCCATAATACAAACATTCAACTCACCACAAATAAATGAAAATCTAGCATAGTCTAAAGGTTTAGTAAAAATATCGGCAAGTTGAAAATCGGTAGAAACATAGTCAATATCAATATCACCTTTCTCATAATGATCTCTAAGAAAGTGATATCTAATGTCAATGTGTTTGGTTTTACTATGTTGATTTGCATTCTTTGTCATGTGAATAGTACTAGTATTATCACAAAATATTTTAACATGATCAAAGTGTAAATCATAGTCGAGGAGAGTATGTTTCATCCAAAGAACTTGTGCACAACAAGCTCCGGCTGCAACATACTCCGCCTCGGCGGTTGATAGGGCTACCGAATTTTGCTTTTTGGAAGACCAAGATACAAGACAATTACCCAAGAATTGACATGTTCCACTTGTGCTCTTCCTATCTACCCTACAACCCGCATAGTCGGCATCCGAAAAACTAGTCATTGAAAATTGGCCGGTTTTCGGATACCACAAACCCATTTCAATGGTGCCCTTAAGGTATCTAATTATGCGTTTAACCGCAATTATGTGAGACTCTTTAGGACAAGATTGAAAACGTGCACAAAGACAAACGGAAAACATGATATCCGGCCTACTAGCCGTCAAATAAAGCAAGCTACCAATCATGCTACGATATAATTTAATGTCTACACTTTTACCTTGTTCATCTTTGTCAAGCTTAGTAGTTGTAGCCATGGGAGTTTTGCTTACTTTAGATCCTTCAAGTCCGAATCTCTTGATTAGTTCTTTTGTGTACTTGGCTTGATTGATGAAGATCCCATCCTTCCTTTGCTTGATTTGGAGTCCAAGGAAATAGTTGAGCTCCCCCATCATAGACATTTCAAATTCATCCTTCATGCATGACTCAAAAGCTTTGCAAAGAGATTCATTAGTAGAACCAAAAATAATATCATCCACATAAATTTGCACAATAAGAATATCCTTTTCTACATGTTTTGTAAACAAAGTTGTGTCAATTTTACCTTTCTTAAAACCATTTGAAATCAAAAATGAAGAAAGTCTTTCATACCAAGCCCTAGGGGCTTGTTTTAAACCATAAAGAGCTTTATCTAATTTAAAAACAAAATCCGGATGTGTAGGATCAACAAACCCGGGGGTTGTTCAACATACACCTCCTCTTCAATAAATCCATTTAGAAAAGCACTTTTAACATCCATTTGAAATAATTTGAAATCTTTATATGAGGCAAATGCTAGTGTCATCCGTATGGCTTCAAGCCGTGCTACGGGTGCAAAGGTTTCTTCAAAATCGATCCCTTCGATTTGAGTGTAACCTTGGGCAACTAACCTAGCCTTGTTTCTAACTACATTACCCGATTCATCCAACTTGTTCTTAAAGATCCACTTAGTACCAATTGTTGGTCTATCGTGGGGCCTAGGAACAAGGTGCCAAACTTGGTTGCGCTCAAATTGATTGAGCTCCTCTTGCATGGCTAGCAACCAATATGAATCGGCCTCGGCTTCGAGGACATTTTTGGGTTCAATATGAGAAATGAATGCATAGTTACCACAATAGTCATGAAGTCTAGAGCGAGTAGTTACCCCTTTTGATACTTCACCTATGACGAGGTCCTTGGGATGATGTGGATTGTATCTCCAATCCTTTGGTAGTGGTTGAGTAGGCTCCACCTCATGTGTTTGATTTTCATTTCCTTGTGCCTCTTCCACCTTAGCTTCGCTTCCTTCATCATCCTTTGGTTTGTCTCCCATAGTAGAAGCATCCTCCAAGGTCACTTTCTCCAAACCTTCATCCAATGCATCTATTTCTACAACATTCTTAACAAACTTGTTAGATTCCTCAAACTTAACATGAATAGACTCTTCAATAGTCAATGATGATCTAATGAAAACTCTATAAGCCTTACTAGTGTTTGAGTAACCTACAAAAATAGCCTCATAAGATCTAGCATCAAACTTTCCTAAATTATCTTTTGTATTTAAAACAAAACATTTGCATCCAAAAACTTTGAAATAAGAAACATTTGGTTTTCTAGAAAAGTACATTTCAAAAGAAGTTTTAGTAGTATTTTTACATAAGAAAACACGATTTGATATATAGCATGATGTATTAACGGCCTCGGCCCACAAATAATGTGGTAGACCATATTCACTTAGCATTGTCCTAGCCATCTCTTGTAATGTTCTATTTTTCCGTTCAACTACTCCATTTTGTTGTGGAGTTCTAGGACAAGATAGTTCATGCTTTATTCCATGTTCATCACAAAAAGTGGTAAAGGGTTGGTTAATGAATTCACCTCCTCTATCACTTCTTATTCTCAAAATCGAAACATCTTTTTCTTTTTCAACTCTTTTCTTAAAAGTTTGGAAATACGAAAATGCTTGGTTTTTGTGTTCAAGAAAGAAAACCCAAGTAAACCTTGAAAAGTCATCAACCAAAACATAAGCAAATCTATTCCCACTTAGACTTTTGGTTTGTGTAGGGCCAAAAAGATCCATATGGATTAACTCCAAAGGACGTGATGTCATGATATCCTTAATTGACTTGAAAGAAGACTTAGTTTGTTTCCCAAATTGACATGCGTCACAAACTCGGTCCTTTTCAAAATTCAAGCAAGGAATACCTTTCACCATTTCCTTTGTGTTTAACCTAGAAATGTGATCAAAAGAAATATGGCCTAATCTCCTATGCCACAACCAAGAGTCATCATCGAGGGCTTTCAAACAAGTAATATTACAAGACATATTTAACATATCAATCATATAAACATTACTTTCACGAAAACCGGAAAATACACAAACATTAGAAGTTCTATCAATTACTTTACAAGCAACATTATCAAAAACAACATCAAAACCTTTATCACAAAGTTGACTAACACTCAAGAGATTATGCTTGAGGCCATCAACTAAAACTACATTTTCAATTAAAGGAGAGGTGCCAAGTTTTACATTACCAATACCGATGATTTTACCCTTGGCGTCATCTCCGAAGGTGACGGTGCCACCTTCATGATATCTTGATAGGGTTGCAAAGTTGTTGATGTCCCAAGTCATGTGCCTTGAGCAACCGCTATCAAGATACCACAATCCTCTACGTCGTTGGGCTTTGGAAAGTACCTACATCATTTAACATAATTGTTGATTTTGGTACCCAAACTTTCTTGGGTCCTTTAAAGTTAGTGCCTCGAACCCAAATATTATGATGTGATGCATTTAGTCTATCATAGCAAAAATTGGCTAAGTGTCCTTTCCGCCCACAATGTGAACATGAGAACACTCTACCATACATGAATGCATGATGTGTACGTGTAGTGTGAGCATGTTTTGGGGTTTTGCCATGTTGTTTAGGTTGTGTAGCATGAACATGAACATGAGCATGAGCATTTTTCTTTGGGGCTTGTTTCTTAGGAAACATAGCCTCAATTTTCTTCTTGTTAAACTCACAATTTTTCAAAACAACACTTAATGAGTCTAATCTTTCCTTAAGCATAGAAACTTCATTAGAATCAATTAGTGGGGCCTTACCTTTGCAAGAAATCTTATATTTTTCAAAATCATTTTTAGTAGTGGCCAAGGTGGAAACCAAATCATCCTTTTCTTTTGTAAGAGTAAAAACTTGATGACTTAAAGATTCATTTTCCTTTTTCATTTTTAAATACTTTTTCTTTAAGAAATCATAATTTTGTGACAACTCAACAAAAGCCTCTTCTAATTCATCCATAGAAAGCTCATTATCATGGGAAGGGGAAGAGGTTACCTTGCTTGTGCCTTCATTAGCCATGAAGCACATGTTGGCGGTGTCTATTTCTTCCTCGGATTCGGTCTCCGAATCCCAAGTTGCCTTCATAGCCTTCTTCTTGTAGGGCTTCTTTGATGTGGAGGGCTTAGCTTTGTCCGGACACTCCGCAACAATGTGTCCGGGCTTTTGGCAATTGAAACAAGTGATCCTTCTTTCTTCTTTGCCTCCTTGCCATCTTCTTCTACCTTGGTACTTCGCCTTGTTGTACATCCTCCGGACATTCTTAACAAGGAGTGAGAGCTCCTCATCATCTTCTTCTTCATCGTCTTCATCGGAGTGTGTAGCTTGACTCTTGAAGGCGATAGTCTTCTTTTTGGAAGGAGCCATATCCTCCCTTGCTTTCCTTTCCATCTCATGGGTTTTGAGGTTCCCAATGAGACCTATAAGCTCCATCTCTTCATTGTCGTTGAGTTCCTTCAAGGTTGTTGCTTTAACTTCCCATGAAGTAGGAAGAGCTCGGATGATCTTCCTTACTCTTTGATCATTGTTGATATCTTCACCTAAAGAAGAGAGTCCATTAGTAATCTTGGTAAATCTTGTAACCATATCATCTATGGTTTCATTTTCTTGCATGCTAAATGTTTCATATTGGGACCGAAGAAGGTCAATCTTAGCCTTCTTTACTTGTGAGGTCCCCTCATGTGTGACTATCAAGTGTGACCAAATCTCATATGCGGATTTGCAATGGATAACCCTAGAAATGTCATCATCATTAAGGGCTTGTAGAAGTGCATAGTGAGCTTTGGCATTGGCATCGAATTCCTTAGTCTCTATTTCGGACCAAGTGGATTCGTCACCGGGGGGTACACTAAAGGACTTAGTCACGGCTTTTGCAACTCGGCTACCTAGAGATTGCAAAAACACGGTCATCTTAACTTTCCATATGGGAAAGTTAAGTCCATCAAACTTAGGAGGGGTCTTAATTCCATCGGCCATTTTTACTATATGAATATGAATGAAATGATTAGCAAATTAGGATCTTCTCTAAGGTTGTTAAACCAAATCCTAGAGTCCAAGCTCTGATACCAATTGAAAAACACCTAGAGGGGGGGTGAATAGGTGTAATTGCTAATCTAATGATCTTTTTGAACTAAGTATGATGAATGATGCAACGATCTCTCAAAAACAAGACTAAGAGCCGAATACCCCTTGCGAGGTTCTGAACTCCTTCCTCCCAATTCCCCTAGATATGGGTTAGAGGTGCGCAATGCAACCTTGTTGTATTGAGATATGATCGATCAAGGCAAAGTATGATGATGAGAAATGAGATGCACACAATATATCACAAGAATTACAAGCTTGAATTAAAAGCACAAGGAAGATACAAGATCACAAGCAAGTAATAAGGAGCAATAAAGTGTTAGAGGAATTTAAAGCAAGAATTGGACGCAAAGGCAATCGCAAACACAAATATTTGTTTCGAGGTTCGAGCCACCGCTCTACTCCCCGCCTTCACCTCCGTGAAGGGTTTCCACTATCCACCGAGGACGCCTTTACAATTTGGTCTACCGAAGACCGAGCACCGAGCTCCACCGAGTACAAAGGACCTCTACCGAAGAGGTTGCTCCACAAGGAAAGGATTACAAGAACAAAGTGATCACAACAAGATCACTACACTTTTTCTCAAACTCTTTTACAAACACTCTCACTTCTATTACAACTTCACTATAGAATGAGTATAGGATTTTTGGCTCTATGAAGTGTGGTGAGAAAACTTCAGTTGTAGAGTGATATAGACAATCAAACACAACTGAAAAACAAACTTTAAAAGAATTGGAATGAAGGCTTTAAACTCTTTTCTTTTCTCTTTTGAAAACAACACAAACTTGAGGATTTTTCTTGATACTATGCAAGAGAGACTTCTCCTCTATTTATAGGGTTGAAAATAGGTTAAAAACAATTTCTTTACACCTAATTTGACCTGCAAAAGCTCCCCAACAACTCTCTAAAAATCTGTTAAAGCAGAAAAAAGAAACAGATTTTCAGAATTGCCCAAAGAGGAAAGAGCCGTTGGATTGTTGCAGGCCTGGCGGTCGACCGGTCCGGTCGACCGCCAGCCCAGCTGCAAAGAGCCGTTGGCTCTCGGTCGACCGGTCCGGTCGACCGTCCCAAAAGAGGAAACACAGTTTCCTTCTTCCGGTCGACCGGTCCGGTCGACTCAGAAAACCAGAGAGCAGTGTGCTCTTGGTCGGTCGACCGGTGCGGTCGACCGACGGACGTGCACAGACGTGCACGTCCAGGCTATGGCGCCGGTCGACCGGGCCGGTCGGCCGGTCAGCCTGAAATGGGAAAAACTGCAGGATTTTGAACTTGGAAAAATTTGAAAAATTGTTTTAGGTTTAAACAAACTAGAGTGACATGTTAGTAGGAGTATGTATACATGATCTAGACAAGATATTTATTTTATAAAACTTAGGTTCATGTAAATCTCTACTAAGGCATGAAACCAAATTTTGAAAATGAAAACAAGACCAAATTTTATCAAAACCAAATTTTGTGTGTGTGTATCCTAGAGCCAAATAACCAAGACTCAAACTTTAACATTCTATTCTTACAATGATTCTAAGGACTTCAAGATCTTCAATAGGCTTCTTCATATGATCTTCAACACTTGTTCCTTGAGCCCAATTGGAGTTGACTTGAGTCCAAATCCTTGTATTTGTGAGAGAAGACTTCTAGAATGAATAGAAACCTGAAACACACTTAAACAACAAATATTATTAGTACAAATAACTAATATGTTTTGTAATCATCAAAATACACTAATCATGGGTGATTGTAACCTTGGGCCAACAAGCAGCAGATCCTGCTGTCGGTCGACCGGCCGGTCGACCGCCAGCGGTCAAATTTCTGATCGTTGCAACCTGCCGATCGACCGCCTAGTCGACCGTGCCTAGGTTTTGACCTAGTGGTCGACTGCTCAAATCGACCGAGGCCAGATCTAAAGAGCACAGCTCTCTGGACGGTTGACCCCCCGATCGACCGGGGCCAGATCCAGAGAGCAAAACTCTCTGGACGGTCGACTGCCCGATCGACCGACCCACTAGCCAAGTGGACGTGCACATTTTGTACACATCGGTCGACCGCCCGGTCGACCGGCAGAAGGCTAGGTCTGAAATCTTTTGGGATTAAAACTTGGTTAAATAAATCCTTATAATTCCCATAAAATCACATGAAATCTACAAATATAGATTCATTGAATACTTTGATGTACAAATATGTTTGATAAAAATTCAACACATATTACAAATATTTTGAACCATTTTTGTAAAATAGAGATTTTGCCTTAAACAAAAATCTGTATTTTTCAAATCAATCTCAAAATTGAAAAACCATTTTTCCAAAACTTCTCCAAGTACAACAACAAGATATTTTAAACACTTTTAAAGCTTAGTGTATGGATATGATCCAATACACATATGAGATGAAATATCTATATTTTTGATAGTAAGCATTAAATAAGCTTTTAGAAATACAAAACTTAAACATATGATATAGAATCACCAAGCAAGTTTTTCTAAACATTTGAACCAACAATGTGTATGGAAAAAATCTAAAACACATATAACTTGTTTTTATGAAATTCAATCATGAAACATAGGAATGTTGATCGGTCACTGATATTGTAAATTATTATCAAATTCTCATACATATTATAAAATAAACTCTGCTTTTTAAATCCTATTAATTGTCTAATTTATATGTAGGCCCATTGCTAAAGGAGAGGGAAGAGAAAAGCCCAAAAACCCATCAAAATTCTAATTTAATTCAGATTAATTCGAAATCAGAAAATCAGGGCAGATCAGAGCGAATCAGAGAAGATAAAGTCGGTTGAAAACTAGTTACATCATATCATCACAAATCAATTGGTTAAAGCCGAAGATAAAAGGAGGTATCGTCAAATCCAGGACCCCAAACGGTAAATCCTAAAGGAGATAACCTCAGATCACAAAACCAGGCAACTCTACCCCTCGGCTGTGGCCACCTGGCCATAGCAAGGCTGCGAAAACGGGACCTTAGCCGCGTTTTCGCTGCTTGTTTAGAGAGTTAGGGGGAGCGTTTGCTCCCCTATCTTCTTACGTCTCTCCCCGTTGGGTTTTACCTATAAATACGGGGTTTTCCAGAGACCAGAGGGAACGCCAAGAAGATAATAGAATTTAGGCTAATTTGTAGTTTGTAACTTAGGTTTTTTATTTTCTTTCATGTAATTTTTTTTCTTTATGTAACTGAGAGAAGAGGATACTTTCATGGAGGAATGAGAGTAAGCTTGTACTGAAGGTGACACCGATGTAAGTCATCTTTTCTTCCATTGTTAATTGAATCGAATCGAAGTTTCTTCTTATTTACTCTTGTTTTTTTTACTTCTCTCTTCTGTGTTTGTAGATCCAAATGAAACTGATAGCCTCGAAGTTGCCTTACCCTTGCAAGTGCCGTTGGTGGCTTATGGTGATGGATATTCATTTCTATGATAGTATTGTTGGCCCAAAGGCCTTCCACTCTAGTTTTGATGATGATTACTCATGTAGTTATGTGTACTAATAATCTTGTGTTATTTAGTTTCAGATCATTAATCAAGTTATTAGTTGTGAAAGCTTCCACACATCTTTCACAAGTTGATTCAAGAGCCCGAGCGTCAAAGATCATATATAGCACTTTCTCGGTGGATCAAGGAGTTTTGGGATCGAGTCGGCTTGGAGATTGCGCTCTACAAGAAGACTTCGGTACCATAGTTTAGTTTTGTGTTTAGATCCAAATTGTAAAGATTAGAATAGTATGATAATGCTCAAGTTCACACACACACACGTTTCATGTTTTGAATATTGGTTTTTTGGTTTTTCGGTTTTAGGTTTAACCGATCTTGGTTTTCATGAATAGACAGATCAAACAAGTTTACATGGTTTAATGTATATATGATTTGTTCTATATACATGCATGCTTTAATTTCCTAGACAAACTTAGTTTTGACTTACTTATTCATGTGTTTTATGTTTTGGTATTTTTGACAAAACATATTTTGGAATTAAATGACAAAAACATGGATATATGTATATGTTTCATGTATATTGGATTTCTATCCATATGCATCATCATGCTTCAAAGTGTTTAAATATCATGTTTTTGTATTTGGAAAGAGTTTTGGACAAAACGTATTTTCTATTCAAAATCCAAGTTTTAGAAAATACAGTTTTTGGTTTTTGGTAAAAATGATATAGACACAAAAATAGTTCATATTGATTGATATTTAAGCTGAACTTTTTACCACATGTTTATATATCAATGTAAAATGATAAAACTATTTTGGTGATTTTTAGAAAAGATAAAAGATTTTTAAACATGTTTTTAACCCAGTTTTCTGTTCCGGGCTTCACCAGTCGACTAAGTCAACTGACCAGTCGACTAGGATGAAGTCGGTCGACCGGGCCGGTCGACCGACGTGCACAGATCTGTGCACGTTTGGAGACACTGGGACGGTCGACCGCCGGCCGGTCGACCGGGACTGAGAGCAGAGCTCTCTGTTTGTTTGGGTCGACCGGGCGGTCGACCGGCAGCTGCCAACGGGCAGAAATTGACCGTTGGAACGGTCGACCGACAGTGTATTTCTGGCATTTCTGCTGCCAACGGCTATATTTTTCTGGGGTCTATAAATACCCCATTGGAAAGAGTTTTTCTCTAAGATTTTTTGTGCGAATTTTTCCTTACTCTTTGGTGTTTTCACAGCAATTAAAAGAGGTTTTTGGATTCAAATTGAACAATCTTTTGGTGTTTTTATTAGGGTTTGAAAACCAAAGAAAAGGATTTTGGGAAAAGTTTTTGTTTAAACTTCACTATCTTCATTTCTATTATTTCCCAAAGATTTTCTTTGAGTTGCTGGTTTCAAATCCCTTGGTTTTCTCCACACTTGAGCAAAATCTACTATCTTTTCTATAGGATCTTTGTGTGTGAGAAAGAGATTGTTTGTGGTTGTTGTTTAGACCACCAAGTTAAAAACCCAATCTTTGTTTGGCTTTGTGCCTTGGGTTGTATCCCTCAAGTTGTGAGGTGATCCTTGTGTTTGCTTTGTGCTAATCCCTCGGGTTGTGAGGTGATTGTTTGTTGGATTGGAGCTTGCCTCAAAGAGGAGGTTGTTGTTGTAAAGAGAGGAGTTGGGTACTCCTTGTGAGAGTCCTAAGTGGACTAGCTAGTGGATTGGAAATCCTTCGTGTGTCGAAGGCGGGGATGTAGAGCTGGGTGCTCGAACCTCGAACACATCTTATTGTTTGCGCTTGATCCATTGACTCTCTCTATCTCTCTCTTTACTTTGTGCCTTGCAACTATTCATATTGTGCATTCATAATTGCTTGGCTTGATTGTATGTGCATCACTTGTTGATTGCACTTGAGTGTATTGCAATTAGTTTTTAAATTCCGCATTGAGTTCATTAGATTAGCATAATCACCTATTCACCCCCCTCTAGGTAATTTTTCAATTGGTATCAGAGCTAGCGCTCCTGATATTTAGGTTTAACCACCTAGGAGTGAGATCTTGGTTTGTTAATCTTCATTTGCATTGTTCATTTGCACTCATTTAGTTTGCACTCATGGATAGCCCTCCTATGTTTGACCATATTAGACTTGATGTTTGGGAGGCCAATATGAGTAGCCATTTGAAAAGATTAGGACACCTAGTTTATCAAGCCTCCACTATGGAATCATTCCCTAATAGTAGCAAGCATAAGAAGGCAAATGCATTAGCACTTAGAACACTTAGAGCATCTCTTAGTGAACATCTTTTACCGGTGTTTAATCATTATGACTCTTTTTGCTTTTGCAGTTTGGAGCTTATTGACGTCTCCCGAGCTTCCAAGGATTATCAACAAGATGAGGAGATCTAAGAGAGAAAAGTCCGAAGAGCATTGCTTCATGGTCCAAGGGAAAAACTCCCTTGAGGTACAATCGGACACTCAATTAGATGATAGCTCTAGTTCCTATTGCCATGGTTGTTTTGAAGTTCAAACTTTAAATTTGAAACTTGCTCAAAAGCTTGAAAATTTATTGGAAAAACACAATCTTTTGAAAGAGGACAACCTTGTTTTGAAAAATGAATTAAAGGATTTATGTTCTAATTTTGAATTGGTTTTGCAAGAAAGGAAGAGATCACTAGTGAACGTGACTCACTAAGATCTCAACTAGACCTTGCCCTTGATGAGATTGAGATTTTGAAAACAAAAATGATTGCAATGATGTTGTGAAAAACAATGAGGTTTTATCTTCTAAATTGGATTTTGTTTTAAAGATAACCTTGTTTTGAAAACAAAATTGATTCAATTACAAAAGAATTGGATTTGGTTTTAAAGAAAAATGAATCTTTGAAATTGATATTGATTCTCATGTGTGCCATACTAGTATAGCTTCTTCTTCTTCTAACACACCTATTGCATGCTCCACTTTATCATCCACTATTGAAAAAGATATAAATGTTTTGAAGAAAAGTGTTGAATGTTTAGGCTCCACTTTGAGCCAATGCACATTGAATCATTCACGTTTGGAAACCTTGGTTCGCAAGAAACAAGGTCCATCTTTGCATGCTCACCCTTCACGGCATACACATGCTTTCCACGGTCACCACCATCGCACGTATTCTCATGTGTACACATGTACACATTGTGGCCGAAAAGGCCATCTTGCTAGATTTTGTTATGATCGTATCTATCATGAAAATTTAGCAACTAATCTTGTTTGGGTTAGAAAGGATACTAACTCCCGTGGACCTACAAAGAAATGGGTACCAAAACCACCTCTATACTTTTTGATGTAGGTGGGTGCTCTCGCAAAACGTGAGAGTGTTGGTGCCTTGGAGTGGATGCGTTCCGTGCCTAAAGAGAACCATTTGGATGTTTCACTCTCAAGGAGATTTGGTGGGAGGACCACCATGGTTTGGAGAATTAGAGATGCACCTTCATCGGTTTTGGTATCATTCTCTAACTCCCATTTTTATTTGCATGCTTTTTATATTCATCTATTTATAGCATGCCATGGTTTTATTGTTCATTATGCTTATGCCATGCTCATTAGAATAGTGTTATACATGTTTAGTTACTTGAGCACCCATGTCTTTATATGGATCTGTATTTAGTGTTCTCACCTTGTTTAAACAAACATGTATGCCCTAGTTCTAATGCACATAATATGCATTATGACCATTTGGATGTTTATAATGTTTATGATTTTCGTTTTTGTTTCTTTTTCATGATTAGTAAGATATTCGCCATGTTTATTAACTTATGCTTTACATGATTAGTTGTTGAGACACCCATGTTTAGTATGGACCCATATTTTGTATTCTCTTTATGTTTTAGCTATCATGTTTATCATAGGTTTAATGCACAGTCTTTGTCATGCAAATCATATGGTTGACTATGACTTTTTGTTTAATAATTCATGTTTTGATTATTATGTTTATCATGTTGAGTTATGATTCCCGTTTTATGCTTAATGATTTGATTACTTGTTTAGATGTTAGTTTTCATTAAGACTAGAATTTATACTTGCACATGTAGTGGACACAAATAATCTTTATATATGTTTGTGCTTGGATGCTAATTTGTACCCATTAAATGTGTTAGTATAGCCTAGTTTTGATGATTCATGCATTTTAAACTTGTATTCTTATTTTTGGATTTGTTTTATGTGTATGAGTTTTCATTTCATGTATATGTTTATTTTGCCAACCTTAAGATATACATGTATACCCTTTGAGTCATTTGCTTTTCATGCAAATCTATATATATGGACTCAATTGTGTTTAGGGATATGTATGTATACTTATTGTGTTGACAATTCATACATATACCTTGAAATGAAATTAGTTTTGGTGAAAATTTAGTTTTTCTTGATTTCGTGTTTATTTGTTTAACTTCATGTATATGTGTATCTTGTCCAAACTATTGATTATACATGTACATCCTTGAGCCACGTGCCTTCATGCATATACTCTTGTGGACTCATTGTGTTTAGGATATGTATGTATACTTTAGTTTGTACATGACATACATATGCCTTGAAGTTTAAATCGTTTAGATGATTTCATGTTTTTTAAGATGATTTCAATTGGTGATTTCACATCTTAGATGAATTTCATGTTTTCAAGGAATTTCATATGAGGTTATTGAATATTTTCATGTCGATATGTGTCACATTTTACTTGTACACTCACTTTATTAGTTTACTCATGATTTGTTTTCATGAGAATTTGAATGAGCTTTATGGACTTTGAGTGTTTAGTGATCATGTGATTTACATGTGTTTCATGAAAAACAATTGTGTTTTATTCCTTACTTGAAGGATTTCGTACTAGTTTTAAAAGTTTTTTTCTTATAACTAGTTCGTATTCTTCACTATGGTAGAGATTTTCAAACAAGCTTCTTTTCAAACCTATTTTTGAAAACCCCTACCTTCAATGGGAGGATGGATGGGAGATCATGTTCATGTATGCTTATAATGAAATCATTTAAACTTGAACCATGATTGGGAGGTATAGTAATATGTATATACATTTGATCTTATTGTTATTTCAATTGGTATCATTGAATTCTTTCAATTGGTATCAATCTTGACATTTCTTGTATACTCATATGTGTTTGTATGTATGTATGCTTCATTCCTAGAATATCAATTTCTATTGGTATCTTTTTTCATACATATATAGGTTTTATTTGTGCTTATTATATCCCTATATCTTTAAGC
This sequence comes from Agave tequilana, assembly GCA_038442645.1. Taxonomy (NCBI): domain Eukaryota; kingdom Viridiplantae; phylum Streptophyta; class Magnoliopsida; order Asparagales; family Asparagaceae; genus Agave; species Agave tequilana. Next base: position 132,481 of record JAVJIF010016307.1, read on the forward strand.
ACAAATCTTGTTTGTGCTAAGCTTAAGCTTCAATTTTGTTTCAATTGATTACTTTTAAATTGGTATCAAGCTTATGCATCATTTTAGTTGGTATTTCATAAAGGGAGAAAATTTTATTTTGTCTTTCAATTGGTGATTTCTCAATTGGTATTTGATTCCCACTCCTTACTTTATGATTGAAAATTATTTACAATTGGTATCAAAATATTTTATTTTAGACGTTCAATTTATTATGTTTATTTTCAATTGGCATCAAGATGTTTCATGTGTTTTTGCTTAAAATTGGTATCAATTTTTTTTCTTGTTTTGTTTGTTTCCTTTTAATTGGTATCAAGATGCTACTCTTTGACATATTTTCAATTGGTACCTTAATTGATTGTCACCCCTATTGACTTTGTTTTTGTTTTATACAAAAAGGGGGAAAATATTATTTTTTTATTGATTCATTGTTTCGACAAAAAGGGGAGAAATATTTAATAGACTTTTCAATTGATATTGGTTTTGCTTTTACCCCTTATTAAAGATTGATTCCTTGTATTAAAAGAAAGAAGATTTTGTTTTGGTTTTTACCCCTTTGTGATGATTGACAAAAGGGGGAGAAGAATTTGGTTTATATATGCATGTTTTTTGTTTTGCATATATTAAGTTTAATTTAGTTTAATTTTAATTGGTATCTAATGCATGTTTTGTAATTGGATGTTTTGTAATTGGTATCTCTAGAGTGTAATTGGTATCTAGAGCATGTTTTGTTTTAAGCATTTCATTGGAATTGGTATCTAGAGCATGTTTTGTTTTTGAACATTTCATTGGTATCTAGAACCCTTTATTGTTTATGTATAGATATGCATGTTTTCATGTTTAAGAGCCTTCATTGCATATTCATTATATTTATTTGGTTATGCATGAGTTAAGGGGAGCTTCTTTGAAGCTTAACTTTAATCCATGCATATATAACTCCATGAGTTTTGTCATCATCAAAAGGGGGAGATTGTTGGCCAAAGGCTTCCACTCTAGTTTTGATGATGATTACTCATGTAGTTATGTGTACTAATAATCTTGTGTTATTTAGTTTCAGATCATTAATTAAGTTATTAGTTGGTGAAAGCTTCCACACATCTTTCACAAGTTGATTCAAGAGCCCGAGCGTCAAAGATCATATATAGCACTTGCTCGGTGGATCAAGGAGTTTTGGGATCGAGTCGGCTTGGAGATTTGCACTCTACAAGAAGATTTCGGTACCATAGTTTAGTTTTGTGTTTAGATCCAAATTGTAAAAATTAGAATAGTATGATAATGCTCAAGTTCACAACACACACGTTTCATGTTTTGAATATTGGTTTTTGGTTTTTCGGTTTTAGGTTAAACCATCTTGGTTTTCATGAATAGATAGATCAAAACAAGTTTACATGGTTTAATGTATATATGATTTGTTCTATATACATGCATGCTTTAATTTCCTAGACAAACTTAGTTTTGACTTACTTATTTATGTGTTTTATGTTTTGGTATTTTTGAACAAAACATATTTTGGAATTAAATGACAAACATGGATTATGTATATGTTTCATGTATATTGATTTCTATCCATATGCATCATGCTTCAAAGTGTTTAAATATCATGTTTTTGTATTTGGAAGAGTTTTGGACAAAACGTATTTTCTATTCAAAATCCAAGTTTTAGAAAATACAGTTTTTGGTTTTTGGTAAAAATGATATAGACACAAAAATAGTTCATATTGATTGATATTTAAGCTGAACTTTTATCACATGTTTATATATCACTGCAAAATGATAAAACTATTTTTGGTGATTTTTAGAAAAGATAAAAGAATTTTTAAACATGTTTTAACCCAGTTTTCTGTTCCGGGCTTCACCGGTCGACTAAGTCAATTGACCAAGTCGACTAGATGAAGTCGGTCGACCGGCCGGTCGACCGACGTGCACAGATCTGTGCACGTTTGGAGACCTGGAACGGTCGACCGGCCGGTGACCGGACTGAGAGCAGAGCTATCTGTTTTTTGGGTCGACCGGGCGGTCGACCGGCAGCTGCCAACGGGCAGAAATTGACCGTTGGACGGTCGACCGGACCGGTCGACCGGCAGTGTATTTCTGACATTTCTGCTGCCAACGGTTATATTTTTCTGGGGTCTATAAATACCCCATTGGAAGAGGTTTTTCTCTAAGATTTTTTGTGCGATTTTTCCTACTCTCTGGTGTTTTCACAGCAATTAAAAGAGGTTTTTGGATTCAATTGAACAATCTTTTTGGTGTTTTTATTAGGGTTTGAAAACCAAAAGAAAGGGATTTTGGAAAGTTTTTGTTAAACTTCACTATCTTCATTTCTATTATTTCCCAAAGATTTTCTTTGAGTTGCTGGTTCAAATCCCTTGGTTTTTCTCCACACTTGAGCAAAAATCTACTATCTTTTCTATAGGATCTTTGTGTGTGAGAAAGAGATTGTTTGTGGTTTGTTGTTTAGACCACCAGTTAAAAACCCATCTTTGTTTGGCTTTGTGCCTTGGGTTGTATCCCTCAAGTTGTGAGGTGATCCTTTGTTTGCTTTGTGCTAATTCCCTCGGGTTGTGAGTGATTGCTTGTTGGATTGGAGCTTGCCTCAAGGAGGAGGTTGTTTGTTGTAAAGAGAGGAGTTGGGTACTCCTTGTGAGAGTCCTAGGTGGACTAGCTAGTGGATTGGAAATCCTTCGTGTGTCGAAGGCGGGGATGTAGAGCTGGGTGCTCGAACCTCGAAACACATCTTGTTGTTTGCGCTTGATCCATTGACTCTCTCTATCTCTCTCTCTTTACTTTGTGCCTTGCAACTATTCATATTGTGCATTCATAATTGCTTGGCTTGGTTGTGTGTGCATCACTTGTTGATTGCACTTGAGTGTATTGCAATTAGTTTTTAAATCGGCATTGAGTTCATTAGATTAGCATAATCACCTATTCACCCCCCCCCCTCTAGGTGATTTTTCAAGTATAGCTTGCCCCTTCATTCATAGTGTAATACGGAATGGCTAAGATCCTATTTGTCATACTTCGCTCGCCTTCAAGGAAAGGTACATCGTGGATACGGGTCAAAGTAAGCAAGCGCTGAAGAGGTAAGAAACTTTTTTAGGTTTTAGTTTTCTTTTCTTTTATTTAGTGTAAATTACCACACCACAATCTTCCAATTTCTTTCAATCTTTTTCAATTTCTTTGTACATATTCATTTTCATTTTCTCCACCTTCTCGATCTACCACTTTCTTCCTAGCTTGATTGTAATTTATTTTCCTTTTCTTTTTAAGAACTAAAAGAAGATCTTTAACCATTCTTTGTAACCTAAAAAGAAACTTATTAAAAGCTTTCATCGCTAGTCCTCTTGTGATCATGACCCGCATAACCACTTGCTATTGCGGTAGCATTGAGTACCTTGCACTCTTTATTCTTAAGTTTTGAAATTCTGTATTTTGTATGCAGGTAAAATATCAATCAATTATATACTTTGAAGCTCAAAAACAAACCAAAATGGTATTTTCTAAGTCAAAACTATTTTAAGAAAACGTATACAAATTTTGTGTGTGTGTGTATGAACTTGAG